>APFE030638452.1:0-25147 GCA_000404065.3 Pinus taeda
GTGTACAAAACTTCCTGGGGTATACATCCCGTTGAAACAAAGACCTCTGAACAATCATGCTCCACACACAACAGAGACCACATGTTCCCATCAATCCAGCACCCTAGCAGGGGATCTGGCGCTGTCAGGCTTGGCCTAAAATTGATTTTTTCGACTGGCTTCTATTCCATGGCCGAATACTGACTTATGACAGATTGCAGAAATTAGGATTTTATGGTCCCTCTATTTGTCCTCTGTGCAACAATAATGTCGAAACAACAGCACATTTAATCTTGGAATGCAACTACTCTAAGCAGATTTGGCGCACCCTCATACACTCCTTGGACCCCATCTTCCTGCTCCCTTGCTCCATTGTCGAACTCTTCTCTAGCTGGGCAAACAAATACCCTGGTCCTCCCCCCAAAAATCTGATAATCAAAACAGCTTGGGCCATTCTACCAAAGGTTACATGCTGGTAGATATGGCTTGAACGCAATAGAAGAATCTTTAGAAACTCTAGACATCATCACAAGGCCGTTGAAGTTAAGATCAAGTGTCAAATAAAGGAATGCCTGTCTGAAATAAAAGATGATGCTAGTCTCAGCCACCAGGATATCGCTTGGGGTTCTTTCCTTGAATTACAATTTCTCCCAGCAACCAGAATTGCCCTTCCTCTTAAAGATTGGCAAATAAGGAAACCGGAAGCAGACTTTCAAGACTGGCTCAAATCGCATTCAAGGTATTCTCTCTTCTTCGATGGGGCAGCTAAGGGTAATCTGGGCAGAGCAGGTGTTGGAGGTGTCGTTGTAAACTCAATGGGAGAAAAAATTCACTCCTATGCTTGGGGGCTTGGACACTCAACCAGCACTCAAGCTGAGGCTTTGGCTCTCCTGCAAGGTCTTAAGACTCTAAAGGAGCTAAACATAAAGGAAGCAACAATTATAGGAGACTCCCAGATCATTATAAATGCAATGGTCTCTAATTCCCCTACTGCTGATCTTAATCTAGCTAGGCTGATATTCATAATTAAGGGCTTAGAAAACGCTTTTCAGAAGTTGAATTACTATCATGTGCTGAGAACACACAATAAAGAAGCGGACAGTGAAGCAAATAAAGCAGCCCTCCTCTCTGTCGGGGTCAAGCTGAAAGACTGAGAAGAATCATGGGAACCCATCCCATAAGCTGCACACCGCCATGTTCTACTGCTTGATCTTAAAAAAATTTGTCTGTATTTCCAAGTGGGGGAAAATTTCGAATATAGAATCAATAGAAACCCAAGCTAGGAAGAAGACCTCAAGTTACAGTAACATTCTCACTTCCATCAGTGAGATACACCAGGATTTAGACATCCTCATTGTAAACAGACTTTCGGCATTTAGGCCAAGATGAATATAATCACTCTATAACTATTTCTGTAAAAAAAAAACAAATTATTAATGTTTAAAATATTGGTGGATCCATATCCAAATTTAAATATGAAATCTGGTAACTTATACACATACACACATCAATTGGATTTAGCTTAGGTGGGTGGCATATATGCTGTTAACTTGTTATCGCCCCCAAATAGGTTCAATCCCTACATGTGATGTATTGAGTTCATAATGAGTATTTCTTGTAATGGCTTTCAACGTTGATGTCTGAGCACTGCCCCAAGGATCAAGGCACATTGTTATTCAATTGTCTTGTGAGCACGAGTTGGTGACACAAAGCAGTAGAGAACACAAATTTGTGTTTGTGTGTGTGAACTTGTGAGAGGTTCAGCATACAAAGACAGGCTTGTGCATAGATTTATAGGAGAATTTCCTTGGGACTTGCGCAAGGAAATAGGGAAGCAGGGATCAAAGTCTTGCAAGGAGTGCTTCAACTTAGTACAAGAATAGAAAACCATATTGGTTCCTATTGAAACAAGATTGTTTTTGTAAGATATCTATTGCTCATTCTTTTATCAATAAAATTCTCAATCAAGCAGAGGGTTTTCCTAGTTGGGTTCCCTAGAAAAACAAGTGTTTTTATATTCTGCATCTTGAGTTACAAGTTAGGTTCATATTTGTTCATTCAAGCAGATCAGAATTTTAGTGGAATTTCTACACATATGACAGTGGCTTTTCTCTCATTTTATTTTATTAACCTTATGCAAGTGACGTGACACACATTCAATGTCCTCTGCACCCCTGGTTGTAGAGTGCACCTCACTTCTCTCAGGGAAAATGGCAAAAATCAAATATCCCAAACCAATAAGGAAACACATTTTCACAAAAGCAATCCGCTTAATTGATGAGATGAATGGATTCATATCTAGGTGCAACAATCTAAATTTATGTCGACTATCTCAAATAGCTAGTTGCAGAACCTACAATTGTCTGGGCAGAAGAGTCTTCGAATGAAGAAGCGATCCAATTAAATAAGAATGGAACATGTTCCCACAAAATGGTTCACTACAGAGAAGTTGAGCATGATTTACCATGCGATGTACAAGAAGAGATGTTTTGATCCGAAGACCCACCCCCAAACTTCACCCCACAACACCCGGTACTCTTTCTTCCTGAACATTGAATTTTTTTACTCTAGGAGCGATGTCCATTTGCAAAACTATAATTTAGAAATCACTGTCAATGGTCAAGGTTTTATAATAATACAGGAAAGGTCAACTCTAAAATTCTAGAAACAACGAAAAATTGACTTTCCAACATATGTCCTACAATATGGAATTCACTAACTGTTATAATTGTTAGACAATAGCTAAGTATAACAACAATTACATCTCTAAGGTATCTGGCAAAGACATTTAGTAAAAAGTCTTGACTTCAAGATCCCAGATTGCAATTCAAAAAAATCTTTAAAACACAAATTTCTAACATATAAGATGGGCATCTTTTCAAAGTCCATTGTCAAAGGTAGAAATAGTGAGTTACCATCAAACCTGTATGCCATATGTTATTATGCAATCCATGACACTACCACATTTATCCTCCTCGCATAGGTTATTTTCAATTCATCCTTGGATATCTTATGTGAATCTTACTTTGCAAAATGCTTTATGCAATGAAATGAATGCACATTTGCTATAACAAACAGGCAAATACAAAAAAAATAAGAAGTAGAAGTAGAGATACAATGCACCACAATTTATGCCCTTGCCTCATGGGCCACCCAATATCAGTAGAAATAGAGATGAAGGTTTGCTGCATTTGTTCTTAGCAATCACAACACAAACATAAAATCAAGACTTTGTGAACAATCTAAGGTGTCCAAACTTGCCCTGATTTATGTACCGTATAAGTTAGAAAAATAAAATGTGCCCTACCAATAAAATTGTAGAGGAGAGAAAATAAAGCTTTCTCCATACCTTCAAAAGGAAAACAATGAAAATGCACTTTTAGAACCTAGAATAATCTTATACAATGAGAAACGGCTTAGCCTCTTCTTTTTAGTATGCTCTTCTCCCATCGCCTTCGGTTATAATATATTTAAAAGCTCCACCACTGGTTATCATAGGCAAGACATGCTCCTGGTGTGGCACAATGGCATCTAATAAATATGTCTTGGGGTGTCGAGCATTTGTAAAATGGCCTCCTTGACATCTGCTTTCTTTGTTACCCTAGCTGCTAGTATATTGCATGCATCTGCCATCTTCAAAAGATTGAGGAAAATCTCAGATTTAGCAGATGGATCCCCGAGGTAAGTATGTGCTATGTTTGCTTTGTAAAAGCGATCTTCCCATTGAACCACCATGCCCAAGTGCTGATCGTTCAATATCATCATCTTAACAAGTAGGTTTTCTACCCTGATGGTGGCCAATTCTTGCACATCCATCAGAAAACTGACATCTCCATCGATATCAACAACAGTAGCCCCTGGATTGGCCACAACAGCTCCCAAGTGCTGCAGGAAAACCAAATCCCATAGCCCCGAGACCCCTAATGCCAGCCACAGTCGAGGTCTCTCATATTGGAACCATTGGGCTGCCCACATCTGGTGTTGGCCCACTCCAGTACTGATTATAGCAATTACCATCAGTTAATTCACATAGCAGTTGAATGGAAAACTGGGGAGGAATGGCATCCTCAAAATCTTGGAAACTCAAAGGCCATCTTCTTTTATGTTCTCGTAAGTCCCCATTCCACTCGGAAAACTCCAGTCTATCATATCATTCTTGCAATTGTAAATCACGAAAGAAAAAACGTAATATATTTTTTGTGTAATCCCAACCTCAGTTTTTTTTTTTTTTAGGTTGTTTTGTAAATCACGAAAGCTACGTCGGATGTTAAATTTAATGAAATTTGTAAATCACGAAAGTTGCATCAGATATTAAATTTTATATACAATATATGAAAATTTAAAATACATACTTTACTGGGATGTTCATGAAAATGTAAGTTTGTTACATGTACATATTTCCACTGTAGCCGATCATCAAGTAGAACAAAAGAAGATTTACAATGCCATTCAATTCTAAAAACATCCATGAAATAAGGAGATTTACTCCGGATAAGATAATTTTCACATTAAAAGCAATAATAATAAGGTTTATGATTATTCTTTATAATCAGCCGAGATATTTAATTCACTTTTTTACAACAGACAGCCTAATTATTAACTTTTCTACTTCTGAAAGCAGTAATAATAAGGTTTATGATTATTCTTCATAATCACTCGAGATATTTAATTAACTTTTTTACAACATACAACCTAATTATTATCCTTTCTGCTTCTAATCAACGCCATTTAGCAAAACAACTCAAATATCAATTTTGCGTTGAATGCCCTGCACTCTTTATAACTGGCCACATTTGTGATGAGGAGTATGAGGGTTATTGCAGATTAGCTTACAGGTTGAATAATTGGTTAATGTGGTTGCTGCAGTTTAATCAAACCAAAATATGCACCTCCTTCGGCTTTGCTCAATAGAGAAGCGTGATTTCCTTGTTCAACAACCTTTCCATTCTCAATGACTGCTATACTGTCATCATTCTGAATTGTGCTCAAACGATGAGCTACAACCATGCTGGTTCTTCCTACCATTACTCCATCCAGTTCTTCTTGAACAACTTTCTCCGAATGATTATCCAAAGCACTCATTACCTCTTCCAACAGCAAGACGCTTGGATTCTTTATAATTACCCTTGCTATTGCTATTCTCTGTTTCTGCCCCCCCAGACAATTGAGTTCCCCTGTTGTCGGTGTAGGTCTCATATCCATCCCTCATGCCACTGAAACATTAACAATGTATGGAATTTAACAAGAAGTCTGGTAAGTTGTTCATATAGGACTTATTTATTTATAACTTAAAAGAAAAAGATAACCTGCATTGAATTCAGTAGGATTATTTATAATAACCACTAATTTTTAGGTTTAAGAAACTTGGTTAATAAAACATGAAGTTTAAGATAGGATTCATGAAGTGTCCCATGGAAATTATGTTTTGTAAGTTCAGAGAAGTTTGTGAAACAACTTATACATCATGAAAAAAGAAACAACTTATACATCATGCAAAAATAAAAAATCGTGGTTGGAAAACAAATTTTGCAATGGCTGAAAAACAAATTGAACAGTGGTCAGGGGATTTATTTCAGTCCACTTACGAAATGAAATCGTGGGCATTGGCTGCAGCCTCTACTATCTCAGTTTCTGTTGCGTTCTCTTTACCATAAGCAATGTTCTCTCTGATGCTGCCTGCAAATAGAGTGGGCCCTTGTGAGCTTAACTTGGCAAATGAAGAAGAAAACCCAAAACCTAGAGCTTGGAATAACGTGCCTAATTTGACATACACTAAGCCCTAATTTAAGTATAAGTCGACAAAGTGATCATTCGTCAAACCTGGGATCTATTCAAATGAAAATTCCACAAAACAAATGTGGTCAAACAAAATCTACAACTTGATATAACAAAAGCTTGCCCAGTTGAAAATAACAAGAGCATTGAACATACACTAAACCTTAATTTAACGATATCATTCAACAGACTGAACACTTGTCAAATTGTCACCTTACCCAGATCAAAATTTCACTGAAGTAACCTAGAGAGAGTTTTCTCAGGCAAAAACTGCAACTTAATATAACAAAAGCATGGGGAACAAACCTTAAAACCCTAGTTTAGCAATGAAATTCAAGGACTGATCATTTGTCAAATTAGTTTTTACCCAGATGAAAACAGGTGTGCTCAGAAAAAAAATTTGCACTTCATACAACACAAGCGTGGCAAGATGAAAGCAACAAGGAACAAGCCTAAACCCTGATGAAAAAAGCAATTGAAGAGAACTATTATTCGTTAAATTCGGATTTGCCAGATGAAAAATTCACAGAAAAAAGTGTACTCTATCAAATTTGACAAACTAAAACTTTGGTATTCAATTAATTGACGAGAATTGAGGATCGATTAATTCGTTGCCTTGTAATAGAGGGCTTTTCAGGCATTAGAGTTTGCTTAGAGAAAAATTGCGACGTAATATGACAAAAGCATGGGCAATTGAAAAAATCAAGGGCATTTAAACAAACCATAAAACCCTAGTTTAGCAAAATAATTGAGGAACTGATCATTTGTCGAATAAGTTTTTACCCAGATGAAAATTCCAATGAACAAGTGTGCTCAGAAAAAAAATTGCACCTTCATATAACCAAAGCGTGGCGACGTAAAAGGAACAAGGGCATTTAAACAAGCCCCACACCATGATGAAAAACGCAATTGAACAGAACTATTATTCGTTAAATTGGGCTTTGCCATATAAAAAATTCATAGGAAAACTGTACTCGGTCAAATATGAAAAACTAAATCTTTGGGATTCAATTAATTAACAAAAATTAAGGATCGACTAATTTGCTACCTTGTGATAGAGGGCTTTCCAGGCATTATCGTTGTTGGCCGCCTGACGCATGGAAGAATTCATCATGGAGAGACGACACAAGCTCGGATAATCCAAATAACTGAGAGCATGCGTTGTTATTTCGGGAACCAATTGCTCCATCATTGACGCTCCTGGAGGGTGCTGTGATAACCTCTCAACCCGCTCGCCGTTAACCAAATCGGTGGTCCAAGCGTTAAACTAATCAAATGCCTTGCAAGAGCACAAACAACTGTAGGCTTTGTTCTTCGAACGTTTGGCGAGGGTTTGTTTCTTCTTGCAGAAGACCAAGCCCTTGCTCAATCTGCTACCATACACACCACACAATACCATGATTTCCACCGCACAAAACACACCGATGGGGAAGAATCTGTCCCATAAAGACGAAATCACCGGAGTGGCTTTTTTTGTTGCCCATGGGATTCGAAACCCTGACCAACAACTCCGCGATTGGTTTTGCTCAATAAACATAATTTCAAAGGCCTCAAATTAAAGCTCCTGATGTCTTGCCCATCAATTAGTAAAACCCCTTTCAGGGGATCGTAGAATCTTTCTATCAGTCCAATGATGGTTGACTTGCCACATCTGCTCTTTCCCACTAATGCTATGCTGCTCTCTGCATCGTACCTGAGACAGAAATCTCTCAAGATCATGGCGTTTGGGCAAGCTGGATAAACAAAATCGACATCCCTGACCTGTAGAGTGCACAACAGAAACCATAAATCTTTGAGCTTTGTGTAACAATTGCCTGTAAACTCGGCAATGCTTAAAAAATCTTCGCACTTTGTCCATTTGTAACAAGTGCCTGTAAACTCTTCGAGCTTTATCCATTTGTAACCACTGCTTGTAAACTCGGCAAATTTTAAATCAACGGTTTAAAGTATCTCACCTGATCGAACGGAGCAGAGTAAAAGTGTTGACGATTGTTGATGCATAGAAAGGCCTATCGGCCTAATAATTTAAAATTTAAAATAAATAAAATAAATGATTAACACTTTTCAAATATTATGTGTTTGTGTATGATTTGTGATTTAGTATTAAATTGATTGAATTTGACACATTCCCTTTGAATAAAACTCGGAATAAATTGATTGAATTTGACACATTCACTTTGAATAAAACTCGGAATAAAGTTGGAGTACATTAAACTGCTTTAACAACATTCACATATTAACTTTTTGCATGGTAATTGAGGCCAAGCTTTTGTGTTTGGTTAGAGGAAAGAAGGTAAAACAACTTTAACAAATCAATTGAAACAAATGAGAAATTGAAGACTAATCTCCTAATAAATGCCAAGAAGCTGAATCTAGAACTTGAAAGTGGGATCCTGGTAATACGCTGTTGCCCACTGGTAGAATTAGTTTGGATTCCATACACCATCCTCTGCACTGTAGAATTTGAATCCCCTAAAATGAATTAAATAGCCTCAGTACATTGCATTGGATTTTCCCTCACCATTGTTGGATTTTCAAATCCTTTGACCTGTAAGAATAGATACACACAACAAAAGGTTTAAAAAAAGGAACTTCTTGAATTCAAGAAAATCAATTTCTTGTTATAAGATCAATTTCTTGATATATCTTGGAGGGAGGAATTATAAAAATTATGGGCAAATAAAACAAATTCAACAAAGTTAGGAAAGAAATGCTTGCCACACCCTAAAAATTAGTAACTATATATCAATAATTTTTTCTTAATGAAATTAGAAAAAAACCCTAGATTCTAAAAACTAATAACTAATTATCATAATAGTTATTAATTATAAAAGCTATGAGTAAACAAAAAAAACTATATTTAGTGGAATTGAAAATAGTAAGTAAAAAAAAAAACCATACAAGTCAAATTAAAAATAAAAACAAATATTATAATTATTATTTTCTCTTAAAAATTGTTCATCTTAAATTTAAAATAAACATAAAATATGTTTTCCTATATAATATGAGTCATCTCAAATTGAAATATGGAAAAAATATTATAATTTATAAAATAGAAATAATAGAAAAAAGTGGTAAAAACTAATACATACATTGAAAATAAATAAAATTAAAAACATAAAATTAGTAACTAATAAAATAGAAATTACTAACCAATTCATAATAAGACTTCAACCAATCACCTTTACCAATAAATCATTAAATAATAATAATAATAAATAACAAAAACATAATTCTCAATGTTAAATCATAGACAAATAGCATAAATTTTTTCTGAAAAAACAAACTAATACGCAATCAAAATCAAAATGTAATAAATTAATTTTATTAAATAGAGTTTCGGCTTAAATCACATGAAGAAAGCCTTTGACTTATCCCGAAACTCTACTTAATAAATACTATGGATCACAGAAGCCTTTAAATCATAGACAAATAGCATAAATTTTTTCTAAAAAACAAACTAATACATAATCAAAATCAAAATGTAATAAATTAAATTTATTAAGTAGAGTTAAATCACATGAAGAAAGCCTTTGATTTTAGGCCGAAACTCTACTTAATAAATGCTAGGGATCAGAAGCCTCAATTCAACAAATTAATTTTATTTTATCTAATTATATATATTTTAAATTATTTATCTAGAATTTAAAAAAACAAACTTTAATTAAATAAAAATAAGAAAACAAACTTTAATTTAATAAAAATAAATTTAGAAGTCACTCCAAATGCTATTGCCTTTGCTTTCTCTGCCCCCTAAGACACTTCTTTGTACCTTGTGAGAACTCTTCTTCTATGCTATATGATTGGCGAGTCGTACAGCCCTTGAAACTATGCTAAATAGTTTCTGAAAACGGCAAAATCCCAAACACAAATTCTATCTGGAGATATACCTGTCCTACCTTGGTGTATCTATCAGCGCAGGCAAACAGTTTACTGAAAGAGGTTTTTGCAGGGTTTTAGAAACGAAAACCGAATTTTTGCAGGGTTTTAGAATCGAAAACCGAAGAGACACAAACACGCTATGAGTGATCCAGAGACACAGAAAAGCGTGGCAGTAGTATGGAATCATCTGGATAATGACGATGACGATATTGACGATGAGGAAGAGGAGGAAGTTGAGGTATTGGATGTATTAGAGTGGTTGGATCTTCGAGATGATGTTGAAGCAAGAGGGAATACGAACAAGCCCTTTTCTTACACTGCGTCTGTTACTGCTACAAAACGCCCTAATGCCCATGGAGGTCTTCATTCTGCCGCAGCAGCAGCAGGAGGTCCTCGCTCCCTGCAGCCACGTACCAATCAGCACCAGAAATTCTTCAATCACATCCATGCCGGACCCCTAGAGGTAATGTAATATAATAAATTCTTTTCCTATTCCTGTTTTCCAGGGCGAAACAAAAATTACCATATTTCTAGGATGGGGTCGTTTGAATAGCTGCTCGAAAATTACTACATTTCTTCAATCACGTCCATGCCGGACGGTCGGACCCCTAGAGGTAATGGGATATATTTAATTTTATTCCCGTTCCTATTTCGAGGACAAAATGAAAACTACTATATCTCTCGGATTGGGTGACCGAATAGCTGTTCTTATTTCCTGCCCTCCTCTGATCGTTTTGATTTCGGGTTCGATTCTACTTACATTCACTCATAACATAGACATACACCCAAGGTCGAACAATTTTGTTTTGGTGTTGGGGAGTAGGTGTGGAAATTCTGAGCTCCTCAAATATATGGAGCAGCCATGCAAGTTTCCTTCTTTGCCCCAAATTATTGTATTCTATTGATTGTGAATCTCTGGCAACTCTGAAATCTTTTTCCACCGAGTGTCATATCACTCACGCGTCTAGAGATGCCAAAAAGGTGGGATTTCACTCTCTCTACATTGCATTGGGTCCTTCAAATTGATGGGTTCTTTACATTGATTCGGGACTCGGAGGAGGCGGCTTCTTTTACTTCTCTTTCGTCCTCAGCCTCCAATTCTAGTACCATTTGACATGCTCCAGCCTCCTTTTGATGGTTTTGTCGCTTTTGGATTAATTTCTAATCATATGTCTGCCCTTCTTGTCGCCTCTTGGACTAGGTGCTTAGCCCTATGGAGCCTCTTCTTTCACGTCAGTTATAACTTTTAGCTTAGAACTAGACGCTGCAATATTTTTCTTTTCATTAATTGGGCATAAATAAAATTATTTCTTTAAAATTGGAAAGTCATCTCTTACCAGATGGTGAATCTGGGAATAAGTGAAGATTAGGGTTTGCTGGTACCTCACCAACACCATACCATCTGGGAATAAGTGAAGAATACGGTTTGCTGGTACCTTACCAATACCATACAATAATCTACCTAAAGGGTGCATCAATAATATTCTACATAATCAATATTTACTAGTTTCATTGGCCTACTTTTGTGTTCATTAGTTGGACACAAATAAATTTATGGACAAATAAATTTATCTCATTTTTTAAATACGACCCTTTTTAAATGGATGGCAAATCCAGAAATAAGTTGGACCCACCTTATTGCCAGTCCCATACAATAATCTGCCCAAAGACTACATTGACACTATTCAAGACAATCAATAGCCTCATTTGGCAAACCCCAGGTAGGGGAGGAGAATGCCATCCAAGACGTAACCTGGGCCATTGTCACAACAACAGCTCGAAATTGCTGCCCAATCACAGCCCGGCAGATCATCTTATCTTATCTATGATTTATTTATTTTTCTGCTTAATACATTGTTATAGAAGCTTTTGGAAATAGAATGCTGCTTTTGAAGATTTAAGATGTTAACATTTGACTCTTGAGTAGTAAGAATGAGAGAACGAGGTTATATTCATTTCCATGGATTATCAAATCAGGTCAATGGGATTCAAATGTATTTCATAATAATGTTAATGCAGGAGTGCCCAAGGTGTCTCCTTAAAAGAAAATAACAAAATGACAAAACAAACTGGTAAACCCAAACAGGTTAACAGTAGACAATGAAGCAGAGGGCCGATCCTGTTTAAAAGATGAGGAAAAACAAACACTCCTGTAGCTGAGAAGGCTGGGTGGATCATGAACAGGGGCCAAGAAAAGAATGGGATCCTAATGAAAGTTATCCTTGGTGATCTATTGACAATCATACGGTGGCTAGTGGCTGATACTGGCTGTTGTTATATGAAATTTTATAGCGGAAGGCTGATGAGGACATTTTATTTAGCTGCTATGAGCTGGATAATGCTGACATCAATTAATCTGATTTACTTTTACTCACAGTTTTGGCAGGAGTATTTTATTAGTCATGTTCTGCCATGAGGGTGAACATTGAAAGGACTTGACCATTTGATGGACATTCTTGTAGAGTTTCAGTATATACTAATATAACGAAGATTCATTATGACATAGATAGGAAATACCTGGGTCCTAGTCTACTATTTTATATCAAAACCACAAGAAAGTTATGTCAAGGTTTGCTTTTAGTTTCTTTGCATTTGTAATTGGATGACTATTTTAGAATACCACCCTGTGATTTTATTATCTTTTACAAGTTTCTTGCACATACACCATTACTGAGTTGTGCATCCCAAGTTTTGTGTGAAAATGATCCCTAAAACGTAGGCCTATGGCCTGTCCATCTTGCCAACACAGATCTTTTGCGGAATTAAAATTTATTGTCTCTACATATCACAATCACAATCTGAGATCAAACTTCATTGTGAATTCATTACATGGGGTGAATGGCTTTCTGCAAATCTGGTTTCAATGGCTTGACTGCCTGTTTTACCTGCTTATGGTGCCAAGGCAAATGCTCAACCAAGGATGTAAGTCAAATTCTGTTGTGTTAAAAATAAACAATGCCCTCTTTGTGCTTGAATGTGAAATCACAGTACTTCATTCAACCATTTCTTTGCTCATTAAAATCATATATGCATATTTTTAAGCAAAATAACAATTACTGATACCGCTTCTCATTGGTATCACTGTAATCAGGGTGCAATTAGTCAATTATAAATCTATCATGCTAGCTAATTGTTTCCACGTGTTTGGAGAGTGAGGGCTGTAGTTAAATTATCAATGTACACTGTGAGGGCAGACAGGCTGTAGTTAATCAACAAAGCACAAAAGAAAAACTTGTATGCATTTATAAACAGGTATGAAGTTGTTTTCCTTCCAGTCAAGGTTTCCCAATTGAAGACCGTTATAAAATATTTACATCAGCATGTGGTGGCTATAATGTATGCCAAACTGCACTGGCTTGAGAATATATGGCTGTAGCCTGTAGCATGCTATTGCACTGCATTCAAACCCATGTAGTGGATCTGCAAAGCCATAAATAAATAATTACTGCTGTAGGTTGACCAGCTGTGCGTTCAGGGAGAAATTTCGCTGTAGCAGTTTACATGGCAAACACTAACCCAACAAACATAAATGAGGTGTTGTTAGGCAGGTAAAATGCACACAACACTTAAACAGAGCACCAATAGTGTTTTTAACCAGTGATCTAGCCAATGTTGCATGAAGTGGGGACATTTTTTGGAAGCGTCATTTCCCAAAAATCTAGGAAGCGAAGCGTCCCGGGAGCATTTACTATATATATATTTATTTATTTATTTTTGCATTTATATTAAAAAAACCTCCAAAATACCAAATTAGTTGTAGAAGATATGGAAACATGCATATTTGTACATAAATCAAGATAGATATGGCATCCATTCTACATTAATGATTAATTATTAGAGCATCAACCATCTAGAATCTAGACTATTCTCCTCTTGTCTAGCCTTTGCCTCTAACTCGATTGTCTCGGGATATTAGTCAACATTGCCCAATTTTGATCAAACTACCTAATCCAAGCCTTAAAATATGGTAGAAAAAGCTTAACATGCTTGATCGATGATTTTGACTTGATTGAAAGGTAATTTTTTGCTAAGGGCATGACAAAGGAGTTCAAAAATTAATACCACCAACACTAGGGTACATATAGGGCTTGGTGCTCTTGATTAAATGCCAATCACATACCCTGATACATGATATAATCTAATGAAATGTCACAATCCCGTTGATCCTGAATTCCTAAAAAGGAGCATCTAGGAAGCATCTAAGGAGCATCAAAGAAGCACCCTTGGGAGTGTCCGAGAAGCCCCAACCCAACTTAAGTCAAAGAAAAAATTAAAAAATAATAATTTAGAACCCTATGGAACTACCTGTCTCCTCTCAGATCCACTCGAGATCCGTGCGGATTTGTACCTAATCCGCTGTGGATCAGGGGCGAATCCGTAGTTCCGGATTTCCGAACCGCAGATTTGATGACGGATCCCCCATTGATCCGCATGGGACGCAGTTCCCGGTTTGGATCCTTGAGGGGGGTGTTTTGTGTAACATTGGATCTAGCTATTACGCCTTTGGGTCATTGGAAATGTGGTTACTGCTGGAATTCAACCACCATGCATTTTAACAAGAACGAAAATGATTTACAGGCATGTACTTTCTAATAGCTAGTGCTTTAATTAGTAAAACTACACAACATTTAAAAACTCTGTGAACAATTGAGATTACCCTGGCAACACAAATGGGAAAACCAAGATTTATGCTTAGGGATTATTACAAATAAGAGCTATACACTTTATGTCAAAGATTTTGTGTATTCTTACCCCTTAGTGGTATTTTGTAGATTGTGACTTTGGCTCAAAGATGATCTTTGTTCACCATGGAAGGGCTTAAAATCCTTTTTGTCCTCCAGTTCTGAATAAACTTCTTATTTGTGAGTCCTCCATTCTTTTGCTACCGCCCATGCTTTTTCATAAGCTTCATTTTTCCATCTCTCTTGGGTTGGGTTTTCATCCTTTAAGGCTTCCTCTATGATAGCGCTTTCTTGGATTGTTTCATCTTCTTGTGGACAAAATAAGATCTTTGGCTTTTGGATCATTACTTCAAAATTTGCCAAGATTTATCATTTTTACAAAGATTGGAAAGATCATTTAGGATCACATCCCTCCATCCATGGGCTCTTGATTCCCAAAAGCTTCAACTTAGTCCTCTGTTTTCTTCTTTTGCAATTGTGTTCTTGTCTTCTTGGTTGCACATAATAGAGCTGCTTCATTGGGTATTATGGATTTTCAATAAACCCGAGTTATCTTTGTGTTAATCTCTGGCAAATCTCTAAGAAGGGATGCCTCTGCTGCAATATTGAAAATTGGTATTGAGGAGGGGTTGCCCTTGATGTTGGCATGATCCTATTATCCATTTTGTTGGCGAGGATGGCATTTTCTGCTACTATAGGTCCCCAGGCAATTACTGCTCCTTGGGCTGCAAGTGCAGGCAAATCTTTCTTTCCCTTAACCTTGACTTTCCAAACTTTTCTCTTGGTTGTGTGGTTATTGTTAGGGTTGTACCCTAACTCCCATACTTAGACACTATTAATTTATGTGGCCCATTATATAGGTAGTTAATAGTAACTCATTATAAAAAGAGTCCTCTTTGTTAATAGAAACCCAATTAGTAAGTAGGCTGTCATTATAAGTGGACTCATAGGTAGTTAATATTCTTTATGGATAGATGTGTATTGAGTATAAGGTCATGTGATGTTTTGTCGAGATTGTGATTAAGTGTTGCTCTTGGATGTTGGCCCCTTGAATAGGCAGTTGATATAGTTCTCTATTTCCTATGATCAAAGAGATATTTTTCGTGGTTCATCTCTCTTTTCTCTTGTGTTCCCCAATTTTGTACTATATTTCATGTGAATTACACTACAAGTGGTATTGGACCTCTTTCTTAGGCATGAAATGGGAAAATTTTGGGGCACAAAGTGAATAATATTTCTATATATATATATATATATATATATATTCCTTTTGTTTCATTTTTATTTTTGACAGAAAAAAGGAGGACGATAGTATTTAGGTCGAATTTTGAGACTTTAAGTGCAAAATTTCAAGAATCTATTATGATGAGTGGATTCGTCTTGAAAATATAATCCAATTTTGTTATATTCATAATTGGAAAATAACAGTAAATATAGAGCTATGAACTAGGAACAACAAGCAAAATATAAAATCAAGCACCCAAATTAGAACACCAGGAAATATGAGTAGAAGATATGAGCCATTTTATTGATATGGGGAAATCATAGTACAAAATGAGAGAACAATGGACCCTGTTGGCTTGGTGGGCCCTGACCTAGGTTCAACATTAGTTAGCCAAACAAATCCCTACAATACTGGCCCTTTCGGCATTAGCCCGCGGAGCGCGGACTGAAGTTTTATACAAAGCAGTATGGGGGGATGCTGGAACCAAGTTTCTGCACCCTGAGATGGGCGTGATGTTGGTTCATTCCTTTAATTCTTGCTTTCACGCAAGTCGTTAAGTTCTAGGGCTCTGTCTGCCTAGCCCCTTATTCCTCCCATTGATACCTCCGCGAAAGGGTGCGACTGACCTTCGCGCAGCCCTAACCTTTGGTTCAGATATTTTCGCGCTGCTAAGGCAGCGCATTGCACAGATTCCCAAGTTATCTTAAGAATCTTACTTATCTTATTAGATAATCATAGTTAGCACCGCGTAAACAGATATCCTTATTTGCGTTCAATTATCCAACATAATTACATACATTTGCGCATCACATTATTATAAATGCAATTCATACACAATATAACAAGATGCATTAACAGGAAACAAAGACACAAAATTTGTAGAATACTTCTCTTTATTGATATCTTTAGACGATTATAGACTTTATCCGCCTTGTGCACACAGTGGTAGGGGTCCACGCATTTAGCTGCGGACTTCCACCCTAGGTTTCTGCGCACTCAGTTGCAGAGCCTCTACCTATGCTACGACTCGAAACTTATACTTCTTACTTCAAAGCTATGACTATCTGACTACAATTCATCACTCGTCAAGACTCCTTAGAGCTTACTTTCTTAGCTTTTTTTATACAATCCCATGGTCCGACTTTACTTTACAAAATAAGGGCGGATAACCCTTTATGACTCATGACACCTCTGTGCTCCGCGACCACAAAATGCAGAGACTTTACAATTTTACTACAAAATTTGACCCAAAACATGGGCTTTTAGCCCCAGAACTGTCCTTGGGGGATCCCGTTCCCAACAGGATCACTCAGCAGGTGTGAAGATCTTAGCGCGAAGGTTGTCTTGCTCCTGTCCTATGGCGCAATTTTGATCTGATGGTACCTAGAGAACCCATCAATGAAGGAATATGCTTCCTGGCCACCTACATTGTCCAACACTTCATCCGTGAACGAAATCGGGAAATGATCATTTACACAAGTGTCATTCAACTTCCTGAGATCTACGCATATCCTTGTTTCATCCTTTTGCTTCTTCTCCTGTACCACTATTGGGCTCGCCCAATCAGATTCTTCCACAGGATCAAGGATACCTGCCGTGAGCATCTTGTCTAGCTCTAAGCGGACCTTCTCCTTATACTTCAGATTGAGACGGTAAGGTCTTTGCTTAACCGGCTTCGCGTCAAGCTTCAATGTGATCTTCATAACACCCAAGTCCCCGATTATCCCTTTTAAGTACGTAAACTTGGTAGCGAACAAATCCTGGTATTCGCGGAGCAATTCAGCGACCTTATCCATCGTCGCATCATCCTAGTAATCTCCGATCTTCGCAAATTTGGGCTCTGCCTCCATACCAATATTTACTTGTTTCGTTTTCAACGACGCGGTTATATCAGGATTCTCAATCTGTTGTCCTTCAACCTCGCGGTGACCTTCTGTTTCAGGGATGTTAACTTTTCGTGGATCCTCATCTTCTTCTTCAACTGTTATGTTATAGCATTCCAACACGTGACTCAACTGAGTAGCCCAATTAGGCTGAATCAGGTCCAAAAGATCCCACGGTATCCTAAAGATTGTTGCTTTTACTTTTTGTAGCGCCTTGTCGATATAGTCAAACCCGTCTTCAAAGCTGAATGTCATTATAAATCCCTCGCGTAGAATATCCCATTCACTTGTACCATGGCGGAGCTCTGTTTCTAAGTACCAGTTCATCGAGATGACATCCAGGGTGTGACAAAACAAGTGCACCCATTCAGGTTGGGGCTTCTCTCCATGAGCTTGAGCTCATTTTGGCTAAGTGCGCGCACGGATCATCCCGCCCATCATATTTGTCTGTCAGTCGTACCTTTAGTTTCCCAAAGCATGTTCTCATCATCCTCCTACATTCACGCCAATCATCAAAGCTTCCCTTGTGCGTACCCCACCATCTTGCGGGCGTAGCGCGCAGTGCCCAGTCCAATGCTTGGAAGTGCTACTTTTCTTGTACCTCCCTCTCAAATGCATCCAAAAAGATATGCACATCATTCAGGCCATCATAAGTGGGCAGATTTCTTACCTTTGACGACACACAACGCAGCGACCGGGTCATCATGTTATAGCTCAGTGTATTACTTCATATAACCGATTCTGCCAGTGCTCTAATTCTTCATCAAAGTCCGAGGTGCAAGAATTCTCGCGATCCCATGTAATTCGTCCATCCGTTGTTCGATTCACCGAATCTTGGTCTCGTGTTGTTATCTTATAGATATAGTCCAGATCGTCATCACTCTCATAATCGTGGACTGGTTCAGTATAGCGCGATCCTTCAGCAGGATCTAGGGGTATTATTACGCGGAGCGATTTCGTCTCAAATATCATTTTTTCGCTTCTTTATGTTGATTACCCCGTTTATATCAGTAGCCCAATCAATTCCAAGGAGCGCAGGGTAGGGGTTGCTATCATCCACAATTTCTATTACTTCAAAGTCAGCTAGTGCGCTCGTGCCTTCAATATCTACAGTCACCACTTGCAGTCGCCCCATGGGGATGATCTTCTGCTGATTTGCCATCCTTAACTGAATTGGAGACCATTGCGGTGCAGGTCTTCCCATTCGTTCCCAAGTCTGTTTCGGTAGGACATTCGTGTCGGACCCCAGATCCAAAATAACCTGATCCATCTCATACTCTCCTATCTGCGTGGTCAACCTCATTTCTCGCTCTGTCCTTGTTTTATGCTTACCAATTTTTCAGACCACGCGCAGTTCACCCGGAGCGTTTCTAGTGCATCTATTTATAAGCTCCTGTAATCCTTTCACAACTTTGCTGTCGCGTAGCAACTTCATGCAGGTCTTTAGGAAGGTTGTAAGCATAGAAGGGTCCATCTCTTAATTAGGCTTATCCTTGCTTCCTGAGGTGGAGGCCTCAACGAAGCTCTTCTTTGCTTCCATGAATGTTTTGCGTGTGTGCTCCAAATCGAATTTAGCCTCCTTCGCCGGAGCTTTGCGAACCCATGCGATGTCTTCGGGCTGTTCAATTCCACTTCAGAGCACTATATTTACATTCAGATCCTCTTCGCGAGGCTCAGACCTCATCATCTGCAGGTTTTGAGTTGACTGAGGTGGTAGTGCCCCTTTGTTGCGTATCCTTGCTATCAGCATAGGACAGTCCTCCGTCTCATGATCAAACAGAGTGCAATACTTGCACGACGAACGTGTTGGGTTAGTGCAATAGCGGGCATAATGTCCTGGTCCTTCGCAATTGTAGCAGATTAGCTGTCCCTGACCTCTACGAGGTCCTCCTCTGCCTCGGCCTTGTCCGCGCCCCTGAAAGCTTGTCCGCGCCATCCTTGCGCTCTGGTCAGGGGGCTGCATTTCTGTCTGTACCCTATAGGCGGGTGTTCTATCCATCCTCAATTCATAGCTTCTGCAGTTGCGCTCATCATGCCCTATCGACCTACAGAAGTTGCAGAACAGTTGCTGCGGTGTCTGTACAAACTTCTGCAGCAAATGACAGTTATCCTTGTCATGTTTTCCTGCTACCTGACATATAGCGCACCACAATGCAGGTCCCGCTCTTGGTTTTGCTTGAGCTTTCGGCCTCAAAGGCATCGGTCCCCCTCCTGTAATATAGTTCGCAAAGACCAGGCAATGGTCTTTGTCATGCCCCTGACCCTTGCATTTCAGGCACCATACCTCTTCGTGCACCTCTGGTGTAGCTATTTTGTCCTGCTTCAAACTTTGCATCTCAAGGCAAAGATTTTTCAACTGTGCATGAATCTGTTGAACCCCCAGATTTGGATCTTGCATCGATGTTTCATGCAGTCTCCTTGCAATCTCCAAGGCCTCTGTTAGATTCGTTATCTTCTGTTGTGATAGCGCAACCCTTAGGTGTGGCAGGAGTGAAGCCACAAACCATTTGCGATGATGTCCGTCTGTTAAATTCATATTATCTTCACGAATTTTGCACTTCAATCTCTGATCTAATTTCCAAGGTGTCTCGCCTAGTTGCATCACGATTTCCTTGAACCCCACAATCGACTGTGCTTCAGATTTAGGCCTATTGAATTCTTTATTCAGTGTTATCTGGATGTTTGCCACTCCAACATTCAGGTTATCATTAGAGTACTCAATGTACCAGGTTCGTGCGCAATCCCGCAAAGCACTAACTGGTGTTGCCTTCTTCATGTGATCATCTGTGACGCCCTGAGCTTCCCATACAACTTTCACAATGAACCAAAATTGGTCCGGGTCCTCATTTCCCAAGCTTTTGAACAAAGGCAACTTCACTGAATTTGCCATACTGAACTACGGTGGAGGTGGAGGTGGTACGGGTGAAGTCGCAGGCGATGGTGGTGAAGCTGGAGGTGGTGTGGGTGGAGGTGGCAGTCGCGGGAATCCTTGTCTTATTAATTGAATAGCACTTCTCGGAGAAGCCTACGCTATTCCCTCTTTGTTACCTCGTGGAGGTGAAATCAATGGACTGTATTCAAGACCCTTTCTTCCTTTGTTCCTGTAAGTTTTTCCGCTTCGCGTAGCTCCGAACATCAAGGTAGCCGCATAACCCGTTTTTTGCACAATAACATCTTAATCCAAGTATTCAAAGACTTAAAGTACTTACCTCGCAGACCTTTGAAAAAGCGCTGCTCCGCCTTGCTGTAGCTGATTGAGGTATCGACTGCGAATTCAGTCACAAATCCTCCTATGATGCGATCGAGCCAATGATCAACAGCGCGGGCGATCTTGTCCTCAAAGGCTTCCAACCTCTGTACTAACTCCGGAGTCCAAACAATAGGATCGTCAAGTTTCCACCTTCCTTGGCTATCTGCTAGCTTCACGATCCACTCGTATAGCTCAACCAGAAAGGAACAGAAAAAAGATCTCGTGGATCTCTGTGCATAGATACCTGTCAAGCCATTTTTCCTTTGTCAGTCGTGGATTTCTGTTCTCCTGCGCCGTGAATTAGTGGATCTTCCTATCCAAACAGTCTCCTATCTCTTTCTTAATTGGATTCCAGTGATACGACATCACACATCTCTTATGCAGATTTTGGTCCCAGCAACGGAACCATTTGTTGGCTTGGTGGGGCCTGACCCAGGTTCAACGTTAGTTAGCCAAACAAATCCCTACACCATTGGACCTTTCGGCATTAGCCCGTGGAGTGTAGACCAAAGTCTCGCCCGAAGCAGTATGGGGGGATGCTAGAACCAAGTTTCCGCACCCTGAGATGGTCGTGATGTCGGTTTATTCCTTCTATTCTTGCTTTTGCGCAAGTCGTTAAGTTCTAGGGCTCTGTCTGCCTAGCCCCTTATTCCTCCCTTTGATACCTCCGCGAAAGGGTACGATTGACCTTCGCGCAGCCCTAACCCTTGGTTCAGATACTTTCGCGCTGCTAAGGCAACATATTGCACAGATTCCAAGTTATCTTAAGAATCTTACTTATCTTATTAGATAATCACAGTTAGCATCGCGTAAACAGATATCCTTATTTGCGTTCAATTATCCAACATAATTACATACATTCGCGCATCACATAAGTATTATAAATGCAATTCATACACAATATGACAAGATGCATTAACAAGAAACAATGACACAAAATTTGTAGAATACTTTTCTTTATTGATATCCTCAGACGATTACAGACTCTATCTGCGCTGCACAAACAACTGCAGGGGTTTGCACGCTCAGCTGCGGACTTCCACCCTGGGCCTCTGCGCACTCAGTTGCAGAGCCTCTACCTATGCTACGACCCAAAACTTATACTTCTTACTTCAAAGCTATGACTATCTAGCTACAATTCATGACTCGTCAAGACTACTTAGAGGTTACTTAACTCTTTTTATACAAGCACATGGTTCGCAGATCATGGGTAGATCTTTACAGCTGACTTTACTTTACAAAATAAGGGCGGATAACCCTTTATGACTCATTACACCTCCACGCTCTCAATCACAAAATGCAGAGACTTTACAATTTTACTACAAAATTTGACCCAAAACATGGGCTTTTAGCCCCAAAACTATCTTTGGGGGATCCCGTTCCCAACAGACCCTAGGCTTGCCAAGCAAGTTATGCAAACCCCAGGTGAAATCTCGCTGACCCAATTGTTGAAATGACTCCAAATTGTTAATACACACTGACCATAAAATTTCCTACAGATTGCGAAATGGAATTGGATGTTTTGCTCAAAATAATGCCTATAATGCTCTAAAAATGTAGTCGTGAACTCCTCTCCTCAAACCCAAAAATACATAGAAAAGGTTTGGCCTATCTCCAAGCCAAATTTGAACCCATAAAGTGGTGCAAATTCCCTAGCTAACTAGCAATTAGCCGTGCTATAAGAATGATGATTTTAGGTCTGAATATCACTCGGAAAATTTTGTAAAATTAGCCCCAGACTCTTCTCACCAAACCCACAAAAACCCACAAAGGGTTTGGGATGAATCCACCGACCCTCGGTGACCCCCAACAAGTGCAAGTCACCCAATTTGGCTAGAAAACGCCCCAAAGTATTGATATTGCTGAATTAGGCCCAATTCCACCACTGGAAATCTATCTCAACTCTGGCTAAATTCTTCGTTGACGAATACCTTCAATGTCTGTCCCTTATATCTCCTCAACCTCTATTATCTAGCCTCTGCCCAAGTCTGCCTAGAGACCGCTGCGCACTTCCAGAAATGTAGAATTTCGACCCCAAGAATTTCCTCAAACTCAGCCCTACTAATCACCACAAAAATCTCTGGTGTTCAGCTCCTCAGTAATTGATCTCCCCGCAAGCAATTTGAGCCACCTCTATGCCTTGGAAGGAACATGTACCAACTGAAGTAACCTGCAATTATGCCCAATGGAAACTCTGAGTTGCGCTCCCCAAATTGCCTCACAATGGAGACACTTGAAGTTCTTCGAAATGAAGGTGGAATTCCCACTTGGAAATTCCCTGTGTTGAACAACACAGTTGTCTTGGCTAAGCAATTCAAGAGAACTAATGTTAAATTGGCAAATGATTTAAGGTACCAAATGGAGGCCTCCAAGCTTTATTTATAATTGTTGGCACTCTCTCCCTTGGTGGTCTCCACTTTCCACTAATTTGCACCCCTTCTTTTCTTTCTCTCTTATCACTAGGGCGAATTGCCACTTGGGTCGATTTTTCTCTCCTTGTGGTCCCCACTCTCCACTAAAGCTGTAATTTTCCTTTTTCCTCCTAAACCTCAATGTTGGAAATTTCTCCCATTCTCCAAAATTGTCTAATGTGGAAAATTAAAATTGGGGATATTACAAATTTCGAAGAAAAATTGTCCAAAACGGGGTTTGTAAAGTGAAGTTATCTGCAATTTAAAATCAACAATTTTTTTAGGGTTCTTTTTGGGAAAGGACACAAATTTTGTAGATTAAATATCTTTTAATATAGGCATAGATTTCAATGAAACTAGTGCCGTTCGATCCAAAAAAGTCGAGGCATTTCATAATTGGGGTTATATTAGCCAATCCAAGAAGTATAGCAAAAGTTGTGATTATTTTACATTATTGGGCTCAAACCTTACTTTGCACAAGTTGTTTTTTGGTGATTTTAGCGTTTTTTTTCTAGGATTATCTAGCTCATTTTTTAAAGAGACAGTTCAATCTCCTTAGTTGGTTCCTTGAGATATTGGGTTGAGTATTATTGTTGGACCTTGTAGGTATATTTGAGAGCTATAGCACCTGCCACTCCCTGGTCCTCAGGGCCCAAAAGCTTTTTCCAGCGAGCTCTCCCATGAAGCCTAATACATATAAACATCCTCATACTTCACTAGACAACATGAACATCCGCTTTGCTACAAATAAGTTGGAATTGGAAGGTCATCTTGAGCAATGTTAGGACAACATCAATACACAAGAAAATAAGTTCAATAAGAAGCTAGACGAGAGGTTTGGCAACTTTGAAAAAATTTAACTCACTAGTTTTCAAGTATGTTAGCTCAAATCATACCAAGAGAAAAGCACATGACTGCACAACAAATTGAGCCACGCTAAGAAGAAACTTCTAACTTGGATTTGTTTAGCCACCCACAATACTCGTCAGGTCCACACAACAAGAGATCAATGGATAATAACATATGACGTCATCCTAAGAAGGTGGACTGGAACATCACTTCGCTCTCTAGGGCATTATTGATGACATGATGAAACTTAGGGCGGGGGTGCTATATTTAGATAAAGTATGTTGGCAAAGTCAATTTGTTAAAGCTATGCACGTTTTGAAAGTGACGCTCATTGTTTGGGGTGACTTACCGAGTTACAACAACTTGGCTTAGTCACTGACTTTAGAGTAGCTTTTCAGCGATTAGCCATTCATATAGAGAACTTAACAGATTCCTTTCATTAAGAATATTTCGTTAGTGGTCTTAAGGAGGAGATTTGAGCACAAGCCAGAATGTAGTTTCCTACTACATTGTTAGAAGCAATTGACAAGGCTCTCAAAGCTGAAATGGTGATTAATGAGTGAATAAAAAACCCAACATTTGTTCCTTGCACTTGTCCTCTCCAAGCCAATTCACCAAGCACAACTCCTACTTATCCCTTAAAGGTACAAAGGTTGTCTCCAACAAAAATGGTAGACGACCAAAGACGTGGACTCTATTACAATTGTGATGAAAAATATGCTTTATAGATCATAAAAGACATAACCACTAAAGGGATTCCTGTTGGAAATATTGAGAGGGGGGGGTGAATCAATATTTATTTTTTAGTTGTTCTTGTTGTTACCAAAAGCACACACACACACACACACATATATGAAACACATAAATAGATAGCTGGAATTAATGCTTTTATATATGCTTGTTGTTACCAAAAGCACACACACACACACACACACACACACCCACACACACATATATATATATGAAACACATAAATAGATAGTTGGAATTAGTGCTTTTATTAACACAAAAACAATGCACTGAAATAAATACAATATATATATATATATATATAAAACTGGTTGCAATTAGTTGCCAAGCTCCAACTTGGACTTCAGTAAGGCTCCAACCTCCAGAGCACCAACTCTGTCTTGCAATAGTTCTGCACTTAGGAGCACCAACTCCCAAGGACTTCAATCTTGTTTAGTTCAGAGGCTCCAACCCAAACCTGG
>APFE030638452.1:34696-67017 GCA_000404065.3 Pinus taeda
ACAATATATATATATATATATATATATATAACTGGTTGTAATTAGTTGCCAAGCTCCAACATGGACTTCAGTGAGGCTCCAACCTCCAGAGCACCAACTCTATCTTGTGTCCCAATCGCAATCACTATCGCCATGAATCACCCCATTTAACTGATGTTCAGCCTCCTGAACCATCGGAACAACTATCATAAGCCTTTCGGCCTAAAACACCTCGCGCAAGCCAAATATTTATTTACATAGAATATGAGAAAAAAATAGTCAAAGAGACTAAAGGGTGGACTTCAAGAAATATTACACGCGCACCTATTCTTGTATTAGG
Organism: Pinus taeda; assembly: GCA_000404065.3. Lineage (NCBI taxonomy): Eukaryota > Viridiplantae > Streptophyta > Pinopsida > Pinales > Pinaceae > Pinus > Pinus taeda. The sequence goes on from APFE030638452.1 coordinate 35,016, forward strand.
TCTAGTCCATCGCAATGGACCGCTTGACACATAGTAACTCCGCTCCTGAAGTGCCGATGCGATATACATCGGCAATCGCAAGTCGCAATGGTTCAGGGCTTGATGTTAGCGCAGTCCATTCCATTATAGCGATGCGATATTAGGTGTCGGACCCGATATGTCTTATTGCTCCGGTGTATAAAGTTTCAAGTCCGCTTTCCGCCTCCGATAGTGTATTTGCCTATACTCAGTGTTTCTGCCTTTTTTGCTTCCTGATAGTGTAAAAGCATGCATATATATATCTATATATATCTGAGTTCAACTCTCGATGGTGTATTCCGCCTGCTACATATGCTATGGTGTATTCCGCCTGCTCTATATATATATATATATATGCTTTGATGCCAAATACATCCTCTCGATGGCTCTGTTTGCTTCGTGCTCTATTAGCTCCTCTGGTGGCTCTGTTTGCTTTGTTAGTTGCTCTGGTTGCTCTGTCTGCTCCTCTTGGCTCCTCCTTGAATATTGCCATATTGACATCAATGACAATCTGTGTCCAACAGTACCAACATTACAAGTTGAAGACACCATTGCTCAAAAGCAAGCGTATATTGAGCCATCATTTCCTCTTGAGGAACCCTTAATCTCCTTGCATGCATTATAAGGCATTTCAACACCACAAACATTGAAATTCAGAGGTTACTTCAAGCACCAAAAAGTTATAGTTTTAGTCTAAAGTCATCGGGTTCGGTGAATCTTATCCTTGGGATTTGAAATTCGCCAAACTTCAAACGATTTCGAACAAATTCAATTTTGTTCGCCGAACTAAATGCCAAACTTGAACAATTTTTTTTTTTTTTTTTTGTTAAATTCAGTTAAAAATTTGTTTAGATTCAGTTAAAATTTTTTAACTTTGTTAAAAATTCGGTTAGGTTCGGGTTAGGTTTTTTAGTAGGTAAAAATATAAAAAAATTGAGATAAAAGCCTGAGTTTTCGGCATACAGTATATCCTCACTACTCAACGCTTGACCAATGACCGTCCTGCTCAGTACTTGCTCGACCCTCACGGCTCTTGCTCTGTCAGTGTCTCGACCCTCCTACGTAGTGCTTGGCGGTTCAACTGGTCCCTCATTGCTTCAACCCTCTTAGCTCGACCTACACTGCTTCAACGCTCAAGCTCCCAGGCTCGAGTTACCACTCACCATTCTCACGCTCACGCTCACAGATTCACAACCTCACGCTTAGGCTCATGCTCATGCTCACAAGCAGTGGGCACAACCACATAGCTGCAACCCATAGGCCGGGCCCACACGGTGTTATGCAACATAGCCACGCAACACGCTTAGTGCTACTACTCACAGTCACGACTCATAGGCACAGCGTGAAACTCCTCCCTCGGCCTCTGCGTGCTCAGTTCTGTTCCAACTTCCAGCCTTCAGCTCCAGGTACGCAAACTGCATTTTTTTACTGCAATTATTTTTAGTTAATATATATAAATTAGTAGTTAAAATTTAGTTTTTTTTAATATATTGTAATTTGTGTCTCGATTGGCAGCCTTATCAGATCCAGACTGTTTAAAATTTAAATACTCTGGATCTGCTAAGGCTGATGCCTAATAGGCCAAACACAATATATTTAAAATAACCCTAAATTACAGTTTACAAAAATTTTTGCAAATTTTTTTATTCTGCAAAAACTTTAAAACTACTTCAAACATAAATTAAAAAAAATAAATTGCAGAAATTTCTGGCTTCACTTCAGTAATCAGAACCTCAAATTTCAATGGCACCCCCAAAATCAATTGTTGTAGCATGGGATTTTGTCAAAAAAGAAGGGAAAAATCTTTTGTGTTCGTTGTGTGGACATCAATTCACTAGCTCTTTAACTAGAGCAGTGGATCACCTTCTTAGAATTAGCAATGGAAGTGGAGGTGGTTTTGAAGGTTGCACTAAGATCTCTGACAAACATAAAACTGCAGTGGAGAAAGACTATTTCACTTCAAAGAAGGAAAAGGAAAAAAGGGAAATTTGAGAGGGAGATTGCCATGTCTTCCTCGAACACCATTAATTCAATCTCAACCATTGGTGGATCAAGTTCTACTCCCGCAAAAACAGGGGAACCAAAACATTGAATCAATTCTGGAAACTTGTGGAGAGAGACGAAGTTGATGATGCTGTTGCATAATTCTTTTATGCATGTGCAATTCCCTTTAATGTGGCCAAGCGTCCATATTTTAAAAATGTAATTAAAAAGACTATTGATTTTGGGAAGGGCTATGTTCCTCCTGGATTTGAAGCTTTAAGGACCACTTTGCTAAAGAAAAACAAGAGGCAGAGTGGCAAAAAAGTTGGTTCAGATTAAAGAGTCTTGGAAGCATACAGGATGCACAATTTTGAGTGACGGTTGGTCAGATTTGCGTCATCAGCCATTGATCAATGTGCTTGTTTATAGTCCGCAAGGGGTGCTTTTCTTGAAGGCAGTTAATGCAATGGATCGGGTGAACACATTAGAATTTATTTTTGGAATTTTGGATGAAGTAATTCAAGAGCTCGGGGTGAAAAATGTGGTCCATGTTATTACAAACAATGCATCAAATTGTGTTGGTGTAGGGAAGATGATTATGGAAAAGTATAATCACATTGATTGGATCCCTTGTGCAACTCACTACTTGGATTTAATGTTGCATGATTTAGCCAAATTTCCTTGGGTCAATGAGACAATCCGAAGAGCCAAAACAATTGCAAACTTCATCATCAACCATTGTCTCAGTGTGAGCAGACATAGGAAGAATGCATCTAAAGAGTTGTTAAGGCCTTGTGATACAAGGTTTGCCACTTTTTATATTACTTTGAAAAGAGTTGTTGAGGAAAAAGCAAGCCTAAGAGCTGTTTTCTGCAATACTGAGTGGGAGAGATCTCCTTTTTCAAAAGAAACGAAGGGGAAAAATGTTGAACAAATAGTGCTCAATAATGGCTTTTGGGAAAATGCAAAAAAGGTTTTAAAAATATGTGGCCCAATGGTTAATGTGCTCTGCATGGTTGATGGTGACACACCTTGTATGGGTTTTGTTTATGAAAGCATTGATCATTGCAAAGAGGCCATTGCAAGTGCTTTTAATAATGTGGATGCTAATTACCAGGAGATATGGGAGGTAATTGATCAAAGATGGAAGATGATGCATAATCCATTACATGCAACAACATGCTATTTGGACCCTAGATTGTTTGGGTTATCAAGACATAGGGATGAAGAAGTCATGAATGGACTTATCCAGGTTATTGAGAAGCTAAATTTAGATCTAGCAATTGCAGGTTTGGTTAGATGTCAGTAGAGGGTATACAGGTTAGAAGAAGGGTTATTTGGAACACTATCATTTAGTGTGATAGGAGCATAAGTGATCCAGCAGTATGGTGGGAATTTTATGGATTAGGGCCACCAAAATTGCAAAATTTTGCAACTCATATCTTCAGCCAGGGATCAAGTGCATCAATGTGTGAAAGGAATTGGAGTTCCTTTGACCACATTTATTCCAAGAAAAGAAATAGATCGTTATTTGGAAGATTAGAAGATCTTGTTTATGTTTGTAGTAACTTGCAGTTGGCTTTGAAAGAGTCATTCAATTCCTCGACTTCGTGTATTGATCTTGTTCCTAATGAATCAAGGGATGAAGCTGATTTTTACATTGATAGTGACATTGACAGGGAATTGAGTGATGAATTTGATGCTGAAGCAGCTAGCGGATTCACAGCCCCTAATGCTCTTGATGCTATAGAACTTTTTGATGTAACAAGAGGGCCACTGGAACATCAAAAATAAAACTTGTGTTCCCGTTTTAGATTTCTAGTTTACTTTTTGCATGAACAATTTTCTAACACTACCAAGCTACTCCAGACTTTAAAGTTATATATTTTGAATATTTTTTTATCAAATTGTTTTTCAATATATGAAATCTGATATGGCCCATGGTTATGTTGAATTTGATATGGGTGCCAATGTCTATGATGAATTTCTCACCTTGTTTACTATGTATGGAAATTGGTTCTTTATTGGCACTCGCTTTCATGGTTTATATGTGGAAATGATTTAAATGTTTGAGCAATAATCCTGTGTTTGCAATGTGAATTATGGACTTTGAAAATTGACATGCCACAACCCACCTCTGCATCCTTCCATAGCAACAGATTTGTTATATAAATTTATGTTTTATGAGAAATAACCATCTAAATTTATGTTTTATGAGAAATAAGCATCTATTTGATTGATGCTGGATAGTTTGTAACTTTGTATGTAAAATTTCAGAATTTCAAATTTTTCAATGTGCTCTAGCAGCTAGCTGTCATAAATTTGGTTGATGTTTGGCAAATTTCTCTAGCTCTCATAAATTTCATAATTCTTTTTATGGAATAGGTCTTAAATTTTTTATGCAAATTTTTCTAGTTGTCATAAATTTTTAGATTCTTTGAGATATGCCCAAAGTACATACAATAGAATCTATAAAGATGAATGTCACATCTATTTTTCAGCTTGCTTAAAATTGTTTATTTATTTATTTTTTAATTTTTAATTATTTATTATTTTTTTTTTTTAATTTTATATATATACATTTTCTTTTTCTTCAAATTTCTATATGTCGAATTTAATGCTAAACTTTATCGGCAAAATTTTAGGTGCTGAACTTTATTCGAATTTCAAGGCCGTCGAACTCTAAACACGAACACGAACGTGGTGACTTAGATCCTAGTTGATAGGGGCAATACAAAAGCTTTCCTTCACAAGAGAGTCACAAAAGAAACACATGGTTTTGTACATCCAATATACAACATCCAAATCATGATTGCCAATGGAGTATGATGAAATGTGGGGGAAGATGTGAAAATATCAAATTTTCTATGGGAGAATATCAACTCAAAACCTATTTGTTTGCCTTTGATATGGGTGGTTGTGATATAGTATTGGGGGTAGAATGGTTGCACATGTTGGGACTAGTACAATGGATTTCAAAGAACTCTATATGAGTTTCACTAGAGGGATATGTACACACCCCTCAAGGGCTTTAGGTAAGCTTGTTTGAAATAGTCAACTCATTATATGGGGAAGTTATTAAAGAAATATCACTTTGCCATTATTCCCAAATTTAATTGCCATATAGGTCATGGATAACAAAACAAAAAAAATCAATGCATATTTGTAGTTAGTCCTTGACAAACATCATTAGGTCTTTGAGACATGAAAGGGTTTACCCCCTTCTTGAGGAGAGCATGACTAGTGTTGCAGGAAACGCCCACCCCCCCCGAATCAAAAGCTCGAAACGCGATCCGTATGGATCCGTGGGCGCCCTTCGAAATGTGTTTCGGAAAAACCGAAACGCGGATCGCGCTAAAAAATACAGTTCCTGCCATTTCAAAACCGTACAGCCTAATCCACGTTTTGTTTTTCAAAACGCGTTTCATACGGTGGACCGGCCGTACGATCCACGACATTTGTGGGTCGGATCCGTACGGATCACGACCGCTTCGCCGGGCAAGCGGCCATTTCTGCCATGCGGGCCACAAAGTTACGCTTTTTTATTTTTTATTTTTCATTTTTCTTTTGTTTTTCTTTGTTGGGGGTGGGTCCACCTTGGGTTAGGGTGAGAAGTGAAAGGATTAAAGACCCTTTCATCTCTCATTTTCTCACTTTTATTTTATGAGAGCTTGGAGAAGAGAGGAGAAAGAGAGGAGAGCTTGGAGGAGTGAAGGAGGAGGAGTTTGGAGGAGTAAAGAAGGGCTTCCATCTACAAGAGCTAAAGAGGTAAGTGCAAACCCCAAACTCCCTCACTTTTTTGTCATTGTTTTTTGTATTTTTCTCCTCCCTCTCCTACTCTTTCCCTTTCTTTCTACTTGCTCATTTAATTGCAGGTTGTGCACTACCTATATCCATATCCCAAGATGGTGTTTTTTTGGCTTCTATGTATCATTGCACTGTTGGTTTTAATGATGGCAAGGGGGAGTAGGAATAGAAGGGAAGAAAAACAAGAGGATAGTGGTGAGTGACCCAATGTATGATGTGGAAGAAGGGTTTGAAGAGGAAGGGGATGAACCCGAAGGGAACATTGAAGCACTAGAGGGGAAAGCTGCATTAACACCCATGTGGAACTATGTGACCAAACTTGAAGGGGGAAAGGGTGGTGGAAGCTACAAATATTTGTGCCCTCATGGTTGTCATAGAGGAAAACCATTTAGTGGTTCATATACCCGTGTAAGGAGGCATCTTTGTGGGGTGATGAACAATGATGATAAAAAGGGTGCTGCAGGGATAGAAATTTGCCCAAACATTTCAGCTGAACAAAGAAAAAAATACATCCAAATAGAGGAGGTTGCACAACAAAAAAGCAAGAAACAAAAAACTCAACCTGAATCAAGTGCAACCTCTAGATTTGGTAGTTCATCTCCTCATGGTACCTCTGCAAGCTTTGGAGGTAAAAGAACAATAGGGGATTTCCTAAATGTCGCTGGGAGGGATGATGTGGATGGAAAGATAGTCTGACTTCTTTGTGCTTGCGGTGTACCATTCAATGTGCTTTGCTCTCCCTATTGGCATGAGATGGAAGCTACAAATTTTTGTGCCCTCATGGTTGTCATAGAGGAAAACCATTTAGTGGTTCATATACTCGTGTAAGGAGGCATCTTTGTGGGGTGATGAACAGTGACGATAAAAAGGGTGCTGCGGGGATAGAAATTTGCCCAAACATTTTAGCTGAACAAAGAAAAAAATACATCTAAATAGAGGAGGTTGCACAACAAAAAAGCAAGAAACTAAAAACTCAGTCTGGATCAAGTGCAACCTCTAGATTTGGTAGCTCATCTCCTCATGGTACTTCTGCAAGCTCTGGAGGTAAAAGAACAATAGGGGATTTCCTAAATGTTGCTGGGAGGGATGATGTGGATGGAAAGATAGTCTGACTTCTTTGTGCTTGCGATGTACCATTCAATGTGATTCGCTCTCCCTATTGGCATGAAATGGTAAAGGCCATCAATGAAACCCCAAAAGGATACAAGTCCCCCAACTATGAGAAAGCTAGAACAATGTTATTAGAACGAGAGAAAGCAAATGTTCAAAGATCTTTGACACGTTTTACAAATGAGTGGGTAGATTGTGGGGTATCCATTGTATTGTTCATTTGGGGTAGCATCGGGTGTGCTCTAGCCACGAAAATTGGTGGAGAGGCTAAAGCACATGAGATCTTTAAGACTAGAAATGGTTTGGGCAGAATCTAACCAATTTGGGAGATATTAAAGTGATTAATATTTTTAATGGAGTTTCTAAGTCTAAACTTAGGGAAAATAAAATATTAATGTGAATTAATATAAAACTGAGTTAGAATGGTCCAAAAGTCATGGATCAAGCTAGATCTAATCTTAGCCGTTGATTAGGGACTTAATCTCGACCGTTGAATCATCAATGAGAAAAGTATAAGAAGAGGCTTGAGGGCAGTTGGAGAACACACCGAGTTGATCAAGAATTCTTTTTCTTCGGTAGGGCTTGCCGAGGAAATCGAAGGAGTGATCTGAGTCGCAGCTGAGGGGCAGCGAATACAATAGCAAAGAGGCAGAGAGAGTATTGGGAGCATCAACACAAAAGTTGTGAGAGGGTTGACGCAGAGCCAGCTAGAGGCCACACGAGGCAGCCAGAGACTACACTGAGGCAACCAAGAGCTGCGCAGAGCCTGAGGAGGGCTAGCATGGGAGATGCAGAGGCTGACGCAGAGCCTTGAGAGGTTGACGCTTGGCCAGATGGGCTGACGCTAGGCCAGAGAGGTTGACGCAGACCCTAGAGGCTGACACTGGGAGATTTCGTGGGGCAGATTGGAGCTGGAGAGCTGGATAGGGTGACGCAGAGTAGCAGAAGTGCTGTAGTGTTGCTGTGGGATCATTCATCCGGTGATTTAGCTGGAATATCTGTCTCCAACTGAGAGGTACTACTATTGAGGGCATTCTCTGTTGGGTGAGCCATTTCTGGCACCCAGGTTGTATTCTGAAAACTGCATAATAATAAAATTCTCTGATAGCTGCACTGGTTTTCCCGCATTGGGTTTTTCCAGGGACATTAGTCCAAAAATAACTGTGTCACTTGTGTGCTTGTTTCCTTCAGTTGATGATATGTATGTGTTGAGACTGTACTTGTATTTATTTTCAGTATTTACATGGTAAATAACTTGTTAATTAAAAGAACAAGTAGGAAGAAATAAATCAGATAGTACAAGAAGAACTTCTAATGGGTTAAACTTGGAAATTCCAACATGGTATCAGAGCGTGGTTGCAAATCACATGATAATTGAGGGCATCAGTCGAGCAGAGCAGTAACAGCAAAAGAAACAACTGCCTCGAATGATAGAAGTTGTTCCTAGCAAAAAGCAGCAAAGAAGGGGTGATGTAGATAGCTTGCGTCATCAGTTCGAGCGAGGGGGAGGATCAACGCAGTGGCAGAGAGGAGCAAACCTGACCTGCGTAGTGCCCGATCATCTTTCTCAGTCAAGAAGGATTGATGCCTGTGGCTAGGAGGTGTAGATTTTGTTGGTGCTGGGATTGCGCAAAGCCTAGAGGCTCTAACCTTCAGATTGTTGGGGCATAGGAGGCTGTGGGTAAGTTACGGAGCGAAGTTGGTGGGGCACTGTGGTCAGAACAATACCTAACAGGGCAAGACCAAGGAGGAGGGAGTTGCTACCGAGGATTTCTAGCCAAGAAATCCAGATTAGTAGTGTAGCTACGCTAACGATCGGAGTGGGGCATCTCGACATTGGCAAAAGGATTTCCTGGAGGGAAATTGAGGCTCAGAGGGAGTCACACCGAGAACTTCTAGGAGGGAAGTAGAGAGACTCGAAAGAGTCGAAAGAGGAGCAGTGAAATGGTAGTGAATGGGCTAAGAGATCAGGATAGACTGGATAGAGCTTCGAACTTCGTAGCCAGGAAGGCCAGGATCTTGTCCATTCTAGACAGGCATTGTCTCAAGCACTTCGCCTTGAAAACGATAATGATCCCAGTTTACCCGGCTGAGAACAAAAAGTACGAGGAGGCAATGGCTAGGGCAAGCGTATCATCCTTAATGGGGTCAAGGACCATGTAGTGGCACATATTGTTGCGAAGGACACGTTAAATGCGATGTGGGAGGCCTTGACGAAATTGTATCAGCATACTTCAGTGCAGAGGAAGATGTTACTTGAAAATCAGTTGCTGTCATACTAGATGCAGAAGGGAGAGCAGATTGATATCTTCCTCGGTCGATTGAAGGAGATACGAGATCAGCCGACTTCCATAGGGGCACGCCAAATGAAGAGATGTTGGTGAGGACCACATTGAACGCAGTCTCAAAGGATTGGGAGGTATTGTCCGGAGCATACTGGGTAGGTCGAGCCTTCCAGATTGGGAGGAACTGTGGGCGGCTCTTCGTCAAGAAGAGACCAGACAACTGACCAAGGCGGGAAGTAGTGACAAGGGGGTCAGAATCAAGGAGGAAGAAGAGGATGCGACTCTAACATTTGCAGGAAAGCAGGAGAAACGGAAGGAGGACCTCTCCAAGGTCAAATGCTTCCATTGTGGGGAACTGGGTCACCATGCGAGCCAGTGTCCAAGGAATAGGAGCAAGGGAGAGGCTTTTGAGACCAAGGATGCGCTAGCGAGGGCGGAGAAAGAAGTGCGAGACAGATGATGACTGTGCCATGAGTGCTCATGCGCCACTTGAGAGGAAGTGGGGAGACATCGAGCTGTAGTTAGACAGACTACAGGTGATGAGGGCAGGATTCTCGAGGTACCCAACCTCTTGGATTATACCTTTGCTATGGGAGCCCCGAAGAGGTGTAGCAGAACTGACGGATGTCAGTGGAGACGGATGTGGATGGAGCGACAGAGAGCACTACAGTGCAGGAGTCCCAGGGCAGCAAGAGGCAACAGTGCGAGATGCATGGAGTTGTTGCAGCAGCGCAGAGGTTAGAGAAGGAGCACTTGTCAGCGACAGAGGGAGCTTCATTATCGGGACTGTTTCTAACCTGACGAAGATGTTAGAGCTGGGAGATCGGTTACTTACTTCTCAGTAATTGAGTTGCATTGCAGCAGTTAGCAGTGGCAGTGCTATGGGCAGCACGATGCAACATGATGAGAGAGGATGCAGTGCAGATGCAGCAGTGGTAGGGCCGTGGGCAGCATCACGGATGTAGAGGGAGCTACTGTATGGATGCAACAGTGGCAATGGCAGGGCCATGGGTAGCAGTACATGATGCAACAGTGCAAAGGATGTTGGGCAACAGGCCTAGCATTAGCACAGGGACTGATGCTGGATGATCAGGGTGATACCCAGTGAGGAATATTACTAGAGCATAGTCCTCGCTAAGAGGGAGTGTTGATTTGGGGTAGCATCGCATGTGCTCTAGCCACAAAAATTGGTGGAGAGGCTAAAGCACATGAGATCTCCAAGACCCAGAAATGGTTTGGGCAGAATCTAACCAGTTTGGTAGATATTAAAATAATTAATATTTTTAATGGAGTCCCTAGGTCTAAACTCAGGGAAAATAAAATATTAATGTGAATTAATATAAAACTGAGCTAGAATGGTTCAAAAGTCATGGATCAAGCTACATCTAATCTTAGTCGTTGATTAGGGACTTAATCTCAGCCATTGAATCTTCAACGAGAAAAGTATAAGAAGAGGCTTGAGGGTCAGTTGGAGAACACATCGAGTTGATCAAGAATTCGATTTTCTGGGGCAGGGGTTGCTGAGGAAATAGAAGGAGTGATCTAAGTTGCAATTGAGGGGTAGTGAATATAGTAGCAGAGAAGCAGAGAGAGTACCGGGAGCATTAGCGTAGAAGCTGGGAGAGGGTTGAGTAGAGCCAGCTAGAGGTCACGCAGAGGCAGCCAAGAGCTGTGCAGAGCCTGAGGAGGGCCAACATGGGAGACACAGAGGCTTTAGAGGTTGACGCAGAGCCTCGAGAGGTTGACGCTGGGCTAGAGACGTTGACGCTGGGCCAGAGAGGCTGGCGTAGACCCTAAAGGTTGACGTTGGGAGATTTCGTGGGGCAGATTGGAGTTGGAGAGTTGGATAGGGTGACGCAGAGCAGTAAGAGTGCTGCAATGTTGTTGTGGGATCGTTCATCTGGTAATTTAGCTAGAATATCTGTCTCCGGTTGAGAGGTACTACTGTCGAGGGCATTCTTTGTTGGCTGTGCCCTTTCTGGCACCTAGGTTGTTTTTTGAAAACTGCATAATAATAAAACCCTCTGATAGCTGCACCGATTTTCTCGCATTGGGTTTTCTTGGGGACATTAGTCTAAAAATAATGGTGTCACTTGTGTGCTTGTTTCCTTCAGTTGATGATCTGTATGTGTTGAGACTGTACTTGTATTTATTTTCAGTATTTACATGGTAAATAACTTGTTAATTAAAAGAACGAATAGGAATAAATAAATCAGATAGTACAGGAAGAATTTCTAACGGGTTAAACTTAGAAATTCCAACATGTATCAGATGGGTGGACAAATATTTGAAACCAACATTTGATAAATGTTCTTGGTGTTTCTGCTAGTGGTGCAGTATTTATTACATGTCATGACTCCTCCTCCATCAGTGCATCTTCCCAAAACATTGCTTATCTCCTATTGCAATCAATCAAAGATGTTGGTTCGAAAAATGTGGTTCAAGTGATCACAGGTAATGCAACAAATTGTAAGGCAGCATGAAAAGTTACTGAGCATACTCATTCACACGTCTTTTGGTCTGGGTGCTTGGTTCACACATTGAACCTTTTGATGCATGATTTTGTGAAGCATAAAGAATGTGGGTGGATTAATGAGCTTTATAGGAGAGGGAAGCAACTCATTAAATTGATCATAGTGCATGGAAGGGTAAACTACTTCTATGGCACTTACTCCAAGTTGCAGTTGCTTAAACTTGCAAAAACAAGATTTACAAGTTATTACCTCACCTTTAGGCGGCTATTGAAAGTGAGACAAGCTTTAAATAATATGGTGACCGCTAAATCATGGGAGGAAATTAACATTGATAGAGATTGGTGCTAATGTAGCCACGGACACTCTTCTTGACATGTACTTTTGGTCACAGGTTAAATATGTTTTGCATTTCACCAAACCAATTTATTACATGATTAAGTTTGGAGATTCAGATCGACCAATAATTGGGGAGGTGTATGAGCAAATGGATGGCATGTTGGGGCAGATTAAAGACATTGTTGAGGCTAGAGATATAACCTTGTAGAATTATATTCGCACAGAGGTGGAAAACCGATGGGAAATGTTAAATGTTCCATTGCATGCATTAACATATATTTTGACGCCGAAATACTATCATCCATCATGGCTTTCAACACCAACACCGGGGAGGGGGGAGGGAGTAGGAGAAAACCACGCCTAGATCAAGAGGTTCATAAAAAATATATGATTGCATTGAGTAAATTAGTCCTTGATGAGGAGGAGGCTTTTTAATTTCTTCTTTAGATTTTAAACCTCGACTTGGGTTCTTTGCCCACAAACCTTTTTGTGACCAAACTTCACAAACCCAGATCTAGGCTTGTGGAGTACGTTCCAAGCTACACAATTCATCAAAGGATCCTAAATTAGGAATTGATTCTTATGATATTGTTGACGGTGTTGAATTCGCCAACATGTCAGGGGATCTCCACAGTAAAAAGTCCCAACTAGACCTCAGTATGTTTGGTGTAGGAGTCCCAACAGTGGGTCGTATGGTATTGCCTTGACCGTGGTTGTGCGCAGAGGCAAGTAAGATGTCCTTGTTGGTAGCAAGGGTGTGACATGCACAGTAAGCCAAGGAAGGTGCATGAATGGTTCTAACACACGGAAAGTGGAGTGAGTGCGCCCCTTGGAAACCTGTGGAAGGGAACACACAACTTGGAAGGGAACACACGAGCAAAGATGCATCACAAACTGGAAGGTAGGCAATCCAACAATCCAAAGTGATGGTTAAACCAACAACACATCTTAGTAAGATTGATACATACATATATAGAAAGAGTCTATACATACATGCGTAAGAAAACAAATACATATCATTAAAGTAACCAAGTTAATTGAAATACAATAACAACATATGCATGAAATATGATGGCTCTGTTATATTAAGAAGTGAATGGTCCAATCATATAGTACAACTATGACCAACCGCTAGTCTCGATAACAGAACGTTACAGTCACTGCCGCCTGCTCCTCCAAAGGGATGTACTAGTTCTGCACTGTGGAGAAGCCAAGGCTCGTTACAATACTCTCCAAGCTTTCTCTAAGATACTCCTATCAGAAGCTTGGCTGACCAAAAGCCCTTACAATGAGTTATGAGGTTCTATAAATAGCAAAGGGTGGGGTGACCCTTGACATTCCCCTCTGTGACTCTTCACCTACCCTCATGACTCTTCACCTACCACATGACTGTTACATTCAACTATCGACACTTTGACTTTCACTTTACAAGATGTTACATACAATCTGCACATGTACCCATGTGAGACAAAATAGGCTTGAGCAAGCCATGCAAGCTATCACTAACACTTAGACAGTTGTGGTAAGATCAACTCTTCGACATCCTTGCGATGATTGACGGTGGTGAACTGATGCTAAGCTTGGTCGTCCATGATGGTGTTCGTGCGTTTAATGGTGACATCCTACTGAAAGTGAACTCTTGCCTTTGTTGCATCCAGGTACATTGATATGGCTCCTCTCTCCAACTCTTCTGATAAGATGCGCATCATCGTCTTGAGTGTAGCTGGACCAGAAACATACTGATGCATAGTGCCCGCGCTGATGCTCAAGTGTGTGCTGGTTACTATGCGCATCAACTTGTTGAAATACATGTTCAGCTCCAGTCAGACTTGGTTCTTGTCTTCGCCTCGGTAAGTGTGCGGATCGCATGCATGCGCATAATGACATCAATGCTCTTGAACAACCTTGCATGCGATCGATGACACTGCTCACCCTGTCTACTCCATGCCCGCTGCTAGGTTGTGTCTAAAATCTGTATGGGTGCAGTTTCATCAGTCTGTGGATGTTGCCCCTCCTACTATACCTGTTCCTGCTGCAACTCCTCTCGTTTGTGAAGCTCCTGTTCTTCCTTGAGTTGCCGCTTCAGCACCTGCAACTTCTTCTCTGTTTCTCTCTCTACCTTTGTGCGATCCTCCCGCCACGTTGTCACCTCATAGCGTCAACCTCAAAGCTGCTCTCATAAGAAGTGGATCTGCTTGAACTTGCAACTTTGCTTCGCCTCTGCGCTGTCAACAATCTTCCTCTTGCATTTGTCGCATGCAGGTCTGCTACCTTCTGCTGCTACTGATGGTGTTGGTTGTTGTGATGCCGCTGCCATTTCATCTTCATATCCTTGTCCATGAACAACTTTATGTCTTCATAGATAGGCAAGTCCGTAGACACTTGATTGACTGCATCCCCAGTTGCGTTCTCAACGCTGTCTTTGACTTTGCTCTCCTGGAAGCCATTGTACTCGTGTTGCTGAGAGGCAGATGGACACCTGTGTTACCTGAAGACATAGCAACACTCATGGCAGGCAATCTGTTAGTTGAAAACCAAAACAAACTAGAGGACTGACATGCAACATACCTGCGTGACTGCCTGTGAAGATTGCGCAATTTTCATCGGGAGATTGACTGCCAAAACTGCGCAAGACACAGTGCGGGCTATCGGAAGGCTGACTGACTGTTGGAACTATGCAATGCACAGTCCAACTTGGCCTGCTGAGGACTGAAACTGTGCAAATGCGCAATTTCAGTCAGTAGTGACATGCAAACCAACAAACTGTATTGTGCAGTTTTTGGGGCCAACAAGGCACTGCCTCCCAAAATTGCGCAATACAAGCCTGAAGGTCAGTGCTGGGCCAAACTTGCGCAAATTTTGGAGGGAAGGCAGAGCCTTCACTTCTAGAAATGCGCAATGTTAGTCAAGCAAGGTAAGGCGGCCTAGAGTTGCCGACAGGTGACTGAAAACATGAGAAATTTGATTGCATAGTGATACTGAGTGTAAATAAGAGTGAATGATCATGCATGCAAACAGTAAGTGCAGGATTCAGAGAACGAGAAAACATGCATGTGTGTGAAGCGGGTTGTCGCAACGACGACCATCGGTGCAAAACAGTGTCATGCATGCGACAACTGTGAGTTGCAAACGAAAACTGAAACGGTGCTTCTACAAGCTAACATACATCAAAACGGCAACAAGCGCTCATTGAAATCAAGCAGACAACACTTACATAAAGCGAAACAAAAAAAGCAACAGAAACTCAATGCAAGACATGAGAAGCAGAATTACCCTGAAACAACTAAGCTGAAAGTGCCGAAGACTCTTGGATGTGATGCGAGATGTTAGTTCTGTAAGATCGATGAGAGGAATGAGTTCTGTAGCATCTGGTTCATAAGTTTTGATAAGATCGAGGTTATGCCGCGCATGCCAAAAATGTAGGAGAAAGTGACACTTGGAGGGAAGTTTCTAGAATGATCTTTGCATGTAACTTCCAACTGCTAAAATTAGATCCCTAAAGTGTAGGGATGCTCTTTGCATGTTGCTTCCTGCTATTTCGGGAAAAGCGACCCATGCATGCAAATCAAGTTTTCTGGGTCTCGAAGGGAATTGGTCAACCTAAAGGTAGATGCAATAGCCTGCAAGACTGGGAGAGGGATTTGCGCAGTTTCTGGGCTGGATGTCCTTGAGGGATTGCACAATTTCTTGGGTCATTTGATCACTGCTTCCCAGAATGCGCAATTTCTGGGCTGAGCTGCGGTGCTGGGCCAGATTGCGCAGTTTTCTCTGGGAAGCCTCTCTAATTGTTCTGTGCAATTTTGGAGCTCAGCAGGCTGTCCAAGAGATTTGCGCAATTTCTGGAAGGAAGGCTGGTTCCCCTCCAGAATTGCACAATTTTCTAAGGGAGCTGCTCAGCCAGCAATTAGCTTAAGTCTGGAATGGTAGCGTGTGAATGGAGTGAAGCAAACTGACATGCACAGGCTGGCAAGCCATTGAAAAACAAATGAAGCCTATGTACTTGACAGTGCAAGACAAGCTGCTAAGGATGGTTGGTAGGGAGACTGCAATACGAAGCTAAGGCAAAATTTTGCAGGGTGGTTGTAGCCGCTACAAAACTTGGTGACACACTGGTAGAACTCCAGCTCTCTGAATGGACCTTGTTCGTGAAAAACAAGTCTAAAACCTCCAGAAGTATTGTTCATCTCTTTGTTCGTCTTGGTTTCCACACTTGCTTGATCGTAAGATGTAGCATCTACCAAGCTCTTGGTTGGCGGCACGCGATTGGGGATAAGGGGTATATTGGTGCACAAGCCATATGGTCGTCAGAGTTTTAGTTTCATCTCTGGTGTTGCTCCGCTGCTAGCAGGCCTGGACAGTACTTAGATGGAGTCACGCATGAACACAAGCATCACTCTACTGCCAGCGAGCCTGGTCAATACCCTGGAAGAGTTAATTATATCACCTCTCTGCACAGGAAGCCTTTCTCTTCTTTCGCCTTATTCATTTTTTGAAATTTTTTCACATTTCAATTTTTTCATTTTCATTTTCATAACTGTGCATAACACTTATTCATTTCAAAGGTGGAAAAGAGATCCCGACTTATTGAGAGCAGAAGAGGTTGTTCCTTCAGAGAAGTAGTTTGTATATACCTCTGATGTGCTTGTTAAGGTTTTCCCCCTCACCTTACTCTCCTTGACTGAGTTGACAAGGGTTAACCCAAAACAACCGACTAGAGTAGGTGACACTAGTTAGCACGCAAGCGTTGTGTTTTCACCAAGGCTCACTTCGGTCAGAACGTATTTTTGTATCATGGATTGAAAACAACAAGTTCTTCATACAGAGGCAGGACGACAGATAACCAAGTATTGATAACTGCACAAGTCCTTTTGTACTTTACCCAACTTGTTTCAAGAGTCACACACGGTTTCAGCGAAACTAACCTACGAACGTAAACAAGCAAACAAATGACAAAACAAAGCAAAAGAAGAAGTAAATGCGTAAGCAAAGTGACTAAGCAAACAAGCAAGGAAACAAACAAACATGCAAAGTAAGAAGCAAACATGCATGCAAGCAAACAAACCAAAAGCAAACACTACTACTCCTAAGCTAACAGTTCATGGGTCTGCTTATGTAAAGTGCTACTTCCAATGCAGCCATCGATGCATTGGTCGACTCATCTTGGTGAAGGTATGGTTCGCGAATAGTACAAAACTTGGTGACACACTGGTAGAACTCCAGCTCTCTGAATGGACCTTGTTCGTGAAAAGCAAGTCTAAAACCTCCAGAAGTATTGTTCATCTCTTTGTTCGTCTTGGTTTCCACACTTGCTTGATCGTAAGATGTAGCATCTACCAAGCTCTTGGTTGGCGGCACGCGATTGGGGATAAGGGGTATATTGGTGCACAAGCCATATGGTCGTCAGAGTTTTAGTTTCATCTCTGGTGTTGCTCCGCTGCTAGCAGGCCTGGACAGTACCTAGACGGAGTCACGCATGAACACAAGCATCACTCTACTGCCAGCGAGCCTGGTCAATACCCTGGAAGAGTTAATTATATCACCTCTCTGCACAGGAAGCCTTTCTCTTCTTTCGCCTTATTCATTTTTTGAAATTTTTTCACATTTCAATTTTTTCATTTTCATTTTCATAACTGTGCATAACACTTATTCATTTCAAAGGTGGAAAAAGGATCCCGACTTATTGAGAGCAGAAGAGGTTGTTCCTTCAGAGAAGTAGTTTGTATATACCTCTGATGTGCTTGTTAAGGTTTTCCCCCTCACCTTACTCTCCTTGACTGAGTTGACAAGGGTTAACCCAAAACAACCGACTAGAGTAGGTGACACTAGTTAGCACGCAAGCGTTGTGTTTTCACCAAGGCTCACTTCGGTCAGAACGTATTTTTGTATCATGGATTGAAAACAACAAGTTCTTCATACAGAGGCAGGACGACAGATAACCAAGTATTGATAACTGCACAAGTCCTTTTGTACTTTACCCAACTTGTTTCAAGAGTCACACACGGTTTCAGCGAAACTAACCTACGAACGTAAACAAGCAAACAAATGACAAAACAAAGCAAAAGAAGAAGTAAATGCGTAAGCAAAGTGACTAAGCAAACATCCAAGGAAACAAACAAACATGCAAAGTAAGAAGCAAACATGCATGCAAGCAAACAAACCAAAAGCAAACACTACTACTCCTAAGCTAACAGTTCATGGGTCTGCTTATGTAAAGTGCTACTTCCAATGCAGCCATCGACGCATTGGTCGACTCATCTTGGTGAAGGTATGGTTCGCGAATAGTACAACTGTGCGAACCAACAAACATGAAAGATATAACAGTGAAGCCAAATACACTTCGGGATTAAGTGCGTCCACTAAAAAGAAGTGAGTGAAAGTGGATGACATGCAGCCTGTGGACTTGCCATGGTGCTGTGCTATACTGCCTACAGATGTTAAGTGTACGCATTCTCTTGACTGTGACATGCAAGCAAACGTGAGAAAGGTAGACCACTGACGTTGCGCAAGTGTGCTTGCTGTGTAAGATTCCTCCAATGCATGAGCGATGGGATCGTGTAGTTCAAGTGGAGGAAGCGAAATCTGAGTGTTAGATTGACCTTCAGTGCATACAGATGAGTGATGAGGAGCCTTGGGTGTTTGAACAATTTCCTGATCGGAAGTGAAACCAACCTTTGGACAACGAGGGCCTGACATAACCATCGGCTTAGGCTGAAGTGCCCTGACAGTCTGCAGGGTCTCGACTTCGTCGACAGATAGATCATCATGGACCAGTGTTTTAGACAGATTGACAGCGATTGGATCATCATCATGATCAGATGAAGTAGAGAGATCACGACAACCAAGATCAGAGAATTCAAGATGTTTGTCGGCATCCTCATGATTTGATGAATCACACAGAGTGGTAGATGAGAAGCAAGAATGTTTAGCCTCGCGTTTCCGGAAAAAGCAGAAGAAGAATCAAGTGGATATTCCATGAATGATTTGACCACCCCGCTGTCGAATGATGGGCTGACATTCGGTGTATTCTGTGAGTGATCGACAATAGGTGCATCTGTAGACGGAGATACACGAGCAAAATCAGGGATGGCAGAATCACCGAAGATGTCAGGGAAAAGCGGAGGAGGCGCGGACGAAAGGGAATCATCCTTCGCCGCAGGTTGATGTTCAGGCTCCCATTCATACTTTTCATGAATGACAACGCAGGTTGGTTGTGCAACACCAACTCTATCGATGGCTTGATCCTCATTCACCACAGGTGTAGAGTTTGGAATGGAAGAACACAAGACAGTGCAATCTGGAGGATCAACAAAACATGAAGACGGAGGTTGAAGTAAGACATGCATGTGACAACCCATGGGCTTCACAACCAAATTTGCGCGAAAATTGAGAGAAGTGATGTTGGGAGGATGTGACAGTTGAACAGACGCGTGTGCATGTTCTTCCACATCACTTTGCAGTGGTGAAGCTGTTTGATGAGGGGACGACGGACAATGACTTGTGATAGCGACCGTGTCTGTCTATGATTGCACAACTTCATCACCGAAGTATGCTGAGCGGGGTTTGAGCTTGAACTTCTTCTTGGGATTAATTGATTTGGTAAGACAATATTCAAATTGTCCATGAGATACTAGAATTTTTTGCGGGGTTTTCCGTTGTTTTAACAGTTTTTTGTCAAGAGGTTTTGGACCAAAATGATGGAGAGTAGATTCGATGAGATCACAGAACTGCTCAAGTGAGTGCACGCTGCCTGGTGGCAGACTCCAGTAACACTGTTGTGGGGATTCGTGAAGTGTGTATACAAGCATCACACTGGCCTCTTTTGCAAGGAATGCATAGAAGTCTTCTAAGTACTCAGGCCATGCTACTTCACCTTCACCATCATATGTGAAATCGGACAAGAGATCACAAAACTCCTTCGTGATGTCGAGAGGTTCGGCATGCGAAAAACATCGTGGATGGACGAGTCTGACAGTATCCATGACGAATGTGCGAAGATTCAAAATAGGATGTAAGGACTTAGCTTGTCACCTGGCGCAACTTCTAGCGCCAAAATGTTGACGGTGCTGGACCCACCAACATGTCAGGGGATCTCCTCGGTAAGAAGTCCCAACTAGACCTCAGAACGTTTGGTGTAGGAGGCCTGGCAGTGGGTCGTATGGTGTCGCCTTGATCGTGGTTGCATGCAGCGGCAAGTAAGATGTCCTTGTTGGTAGGTAGCAAGGGTGTGACATGTGCAACAAGCCAAGGAAGGTGCATGAATGGTTCTACACACAGAAGGTGGAGTGAGTGCGCCCCTTGGAAACCTGTGGAAACATGTAGCTTGGAAGGGAACACACGAGGAAAGATGTGTCATGAACTAGAAGGCAGGCGAACCAACAATCCAAAGTGATGGTTAACCAACAACACATCTCAGTTAGATTCATACATACATATACAGAAAGAGTCTATACATACATGCGTAAGCAAATATATACATATATCATTAGAGTAGCCAAGTTAATTGAAATATAATAACAACATATGCATGAAACGTGCTGTCTTTCTTATATTAAGAAGTAAAAGTTCCAATCATACAGTACAACCATGACCAACCACTAGTCTCGATAACGGAACGTTACAGTCATTGTTCCCTGCTCCTCCAAAGAGATGTACTAGCTCTGCACTGTGGAGAAGCCAAGGCTCGTTACAATACTCTCCAAGCTTTCTCTAAGATACTCCTATTGGAAACTTGGCTGACCAAAAGCCCTTACAATGAATTTTAAGGTTCTATAAATAGCAAAGGGTGGGTTGACCCTTGACATTCCCCTTTGTGACTCTTCACCTACCACATGACTGTTACATTCAATTATCGACACTTCGACTTTTACTTTACAAGCTGTTACATACAATCTACACCTGTACCCATGTGAGACAAAATAGGCTTGAGCAAGCCATGCAAGCTATCACTAACACTTAGATAGTTGTGGTAAGACCAGCTCTTCGACATCTCTGCGATGATCGACGGTGGCGAACTGATGCCAAGCTTTGGTCGTCCATGATGGTGTCCGTGCGCTCAATGGTGACATCTTGCTGAAAGCGAACTCTTGCCTTTGTTGCATTCGGGTACACTGATATATCTCCTTTGTCCAACTCGTCTGATAACATACGCATCATCGTCTTGAGTGTTGCTGGACCAGAAACATATTGATGCATAGTGTCTGCACTAAAGCTCAAGTGTGTGCTGGTTACTATGCGCATCAACTTGTTGAAATACATGTTCAGTTCCAGTCTGACTTGGTTCTTGTCTTCACCTAGGTGAGTGTGCCAATGGGTGGGATCGCATGCGTGCGCATAATGACATCCATGCTCCTGAACAACCTTGCATGCGATCGACGACACTGCTCATCCTGTCTACTCTGTGCCAGTTGCTGGGCTGGGTCTATAATCTGTATGGGCGCAGTTTCATCAGTGTGTGGATGTTGCGCCTCTTGTTGTACCTGTTACTGCTGCAACTCCTCCTCTTGTCTGTGCAGCTCCTGTTCTTCCTTGAGTTTCCGCTTCAGCACTTGCAACTCCTTCTTTCTTTCTCTCTCTGCCTTCACGCGATCCTCCTGTTGCGCTGTCACCTCATAGCCTCAACCTCAAAACTACTCTCATCAGAAGTGGATCTGCTTGAACTTGTAACTTTGCTCTGCCTCTACGCTGTCAACAACCTTCCTCTTGCATTTGTTGCATGCAGGTCTACTACGTACTGCTGCTACTGATGGTGCTGGTCGTTGTGATGCCGCTGCCATTTCATCTTGATATCCTTGTCCATGAACAACTTGATGTCTTCATAGATAGGCTAGTTCATAGACACTTGATCGACTACATCCCCAATTGCGTTCTCAACAGTGTCTTTGACTTTGCTCTCTTGGAATCCATTGTACTTGTGCCGTTGAGAGGCAGATGGACACTTGTGTTACTTGGAGACATAGCAACACTCATGGCAAGCAATCTGTCAGTTGAAAACCAAAACAAACTGGAGGACTGACATGCAACACAGCTGTGTGACTGTCTGTGAAGTTTACACAATTTTCACCGGGAGGTTGGGAAACTGACTGCCAAAATTGCGCAATGCACAGTCCAACCTGGCCTGCTGAGGACTGAAACTGCGCAATGCGCAATTTCAATCAGCAGTGACATGCAAACCAGCAAACTACATTGCGCAGTTTCTGGGGCCTGCCAGAATTGCGCAATGCATGCCTGGAGGTCAGTGTTGGGCCAGACTTGTGCAATTTCTGGAGGGAAGATAGAGCCTTCACTTCCAGAAATGTGCAATGTTAGCTGGGCAAGGCAAGGTCCGGGCTAAGGCAGCCTAGACCCATCAACGGGCGACTGCAAACATGAGAAGTCTGAATGCATGGTGATACTGAGTGTAAACAAGAGTGAATGATCATGCATGCAAATAGTAAGTGCAGGATTTAGAGAATGGGAAAACATGTATGTGTGTGAAGCTGGTCGCCGCAACGACGACCGTCGGTGCAAAACAATGTCATGCATGCGACAACAGTGAGATGCAAACAAAAACTGAAACGGTGCTTCTCCAAGCTAACATACATTAAAACGACGTCAAGCGCTCATTGAAATCAAGCAGACATCACTTACACAGAGCGAAACACAAAAAGCGATAGAAACTCAGCGCAAGACATGAGAAGCAGACTTACCCCGAAACAGCTAAGCTGAAAGTGCCAAAGACTCCTGGATGTGATGTGGGATGTCAGAGCTGCAAGATCGATGTGAGGAATGAGCTCTGCAACGTCCGGTTCATAAGTTTTGATAAGATCGAGGTTATAATGCACATGCCATAAATCTAGGAAAAAGTGACACTTGGAGGGAAGTTTCTAAAACGATCTTTGCATGTAACCTCCAGCTGCTAAAAGTAGATCCCTAAAGTCTAGGGATGCTTTTTGCATGTTGCTTTTTGCTATTTCGAGAAAAGTAGCTCATGCATGCAAATCAAGTTTTCTGGGTCTCGGAGGGAACCGGTCACCTGAAGGTACATGAACAAGCTACAAGACTGGGAGAGGGATTTGCACAGTTTCTGGGCTGAGCTACGCTGGCTGTCCCTGAGGGATTGCGCAATTTCTGGGGTCAACAGATTGCTTCCTAGAATTGCGCAATTTCTGGGCTAAGTTGTAGCGCTGGGCCAGATTGTGCAGTTTTCTTTGGGAAGCCTCTTTGATTGTTCTACGCATTTTTGGAGCTCAGCAGGCTGTCCAACAGATTTGCACAATTTCTGGAGGGAAGGCTAGTTTCCCTCTAGAATTGCGCAATTTTCTTAGGGAGTTGCTCAAGCAACAATTAGCTTAAGTCCGGAATGGCAACTTGTGAAGGGAGTTAAGCAAATTGACATGCACAGGTTGGCAAGCCACTGAAAAACAAATGAAGCCTATGTACTTGACATTGCAAAACATGCTAGTAAGGATGGTTGGTAGGGAGGCTCCAAAACGAAGCTAAGACAAAATTTTGGAGGGTGGTTGTAGCCGCTACAATAGATATGTTGGTATTTGTTGTAGCATGATTTTTTTTGGACTGTAGAGGCCATCTAGAGCCTCTTTATTGATGTATTTTTGGTTCAGAGATGGATTGCATTCATGCTATTTTGATTATATGCACCCCCTCGTTGCTATATATATGAGAAACTTTGCATATTTATGTATAATGGTTGGATTCCTATGGATGCACATGAATATTTATGGTTTTTTTTTTTGTTCTAAATTTGAATATTTATGTATGTTCTTGTGGATCGGTTTTTTTTTTTTGTTTCTTTTATTTTCTTTTCTTTGTCCGGATCCCGTTTTTTACAAACCTTTTTTTTCCAGTTCCTGGTTTTTGGATTGATGGGTTCGATGACCAACCCAGTTCTGAACTTCTGATAACATTGGTTCATGGTTGGTTCTAACTTTTGAATCTTGACTTTAGATACTGATGACCTTAGAGTGAGTCTTTGACTCATCACTTTTTACTGTTTTTGAGTTTGAGTAATTTCATTTTACTATTCCATTCTTCAGACTTTAGTATCTACTATTTTGCTTAGTACTAATCAATGTTTTAAAACTCCGACTCGGCTGAGGGTCGACTCCGACTCCGACTCGGTATCAACTCGGCCGGCTCGATTTCAGTGACTTGGTGGTTGTAAAAAATACATTAAATATTTATTTTTTTTAAAAACACATAATTTTAAAGATTTTCATTCATGTTTCCAAACACATAGCATTAGAATATAGATGGAAGACAACATATGATCAAAGTAGGCTCATGAATATATCCATTATATCAAAATGGCACCTAGTGCACTGTCCAGTACATACACGATGATGATATAGAGATCAAAACAAAAACACATAACCAAGGAGGCTATAAATGGCCTCTACAACAAAAGTCCGTGACCAGTACTACTGGCTAATGCTAGAGTTGCCAACATCATCTAGCTCAGTGTTACTTGGGAGCGGGAGTGAAAGGTGGGGAGCGAGAGCAAAAACGAGAGCGGAAGTGACATTTTCAGAAGCTCCTGGTTTGGGAGCGAATCCCAGAGGAGTTGGACAACCAATGTCACTAACATCAAGGTACATAGAGGGATTGGTGCTCTTGATTGAATACGAGTTCCATACCCTAATACATGACAAAATTCAATGGAAACATTGCAATCCTCCAATCCTGAAATCCTGAAAAACTGATAAGTCTGCTGGATTTTGAATGAAATAAAAAATTCTACTTTCTCCATATGAAATCCAATGAGGCCGGAACCACTCTCAAACATGCCGAGTCATTTCATGGTAATGTTAAAAATTTAAGTAAAAGAATGAAAATGAAGATTAAGGAGAATGTCAAACATTACCATGAAATTTGAATAGCATATCAATACTAGGAGAGGGGAATGGACCCCAAATAGCATTTAACTAATTTATAAAACACCTTGGAGTCCCCAACACTCATCTAACAGTTAAATTTAAAAAAAAAATATGAAAATCTCATTTTTTTGGGGTTACAGTTCGCATTCTTTGACTCGGTCGAGTTATTGCAGAACCGGCCGGGTTGACCGAGTCATGACTGACTCGGCCTTCCGTTCCGTTTTTTCTGCCGGGTCACAAAAAATCCCAACGACTCGGATCAGCTCGGCTGTTTTTTAAAACATTGGTACTAATCAGATTCTAGAATAACAAATGATGAATTTGAATCAATATGGATTCTAGAATGATGAATGATGATTTTAAATCAATTTATACAATATTTAACTATTTCTATATCATTGAATTGTTTAAGATGTATGAATCAATGTATTTGACTATTGAATTTGAATCACTCACACACACACACACACACACACGAATTTCCCTAAAATTGGGGGTGCTCTCACACGTCTCTCCTGTGCATCTCCCCATTCCTGTGTCGGCCCATCCTGGAAATGTGGTGGAACATTGCTATAAACATACGTTCCTGTTTGTGTTTTTGGATAGGAAGTTATTACAATTAAAGGACAAACAATTTTCTACTCAGTTCAGACCTTTTCACTGTGCATTTTATATTTGCAACTTGTGGATTTTAGTCTTAGGGCCTTTCAAATACTCAAGTGGGGCCTTTATTCTTGTTTTTAGTTAGGAGGTGATTGACACATGTTTTAGTCCATAAGTACGTGTGAGTGAACATGCTCTGGGTAGGTGCCAATGAGTTTTAAATTTATCTCATGATGTTTTTACTATTTAGAGTGCATATAATTGCTATATTATCATAAGTACTCTTAATATGCGTGTTCGGTGCATTTTTTAGATGGTAGAGCAGTTTCTTATTGGGAAGGCATGTGGATCAAACGTATATTTCATTCTTAATAATTAGTAAGAAAGTGTGTAAAATGCTGATTTAGTCTTTAAAATTGAAGTCTTTGAATTATAGACTACACTGTTAGTGTTCTAAATTATCCATGTTGATTAGCATACTTAACTTAGTAGGATTGTTGAGATGTAGGAATGGGAAGGCATGTCAGATATTGGTATGTCAAACTCTGTCACAACAGCAATTCGTGAAAATGTTCGCAAGCATTCTGTGGGACGCATTCGAAACAATGAGAAAGCAGATCGAGCTACTGTTGAACAGGTTATTTGCATTAAAATAAATCAAATTGTATTTTGCTAGTTCTCTTTTTGGTTAAATATTTCCTTGTGCATTGGCTTGAATATTGATTAAGCTGGCAACATCGCTTAGATTTCCCCTGGTTGATTCTTATGAAAAGTTTGCTTTCATTGCTTTTCATTATACTATTTCTGCAGGGGTTGCCAGTTACCCACTCTCCAGGTTTTTCTCCTCCTGTTATATTTGATGCTATTCGTCATTCATGCTTTGTATACAGCTCTGATGAATGGTTATATAGTTCAACTACCTCTCCATGTTTTGGCTACATTAACATAATATTGAGTGATATTGGATTATAGACAATCCAACTGTAGGAATTTCAGCTGATCTTGGATATAGATTATATATGTCCAAAATTCATGTTATCTTCCTTGCTTGCATGTATGATATATGACTGTATGACATGAATGAGTGCTGTCTGGATCTCCCTTTTTTCTTGACTCTCTAACATAGCGTTCATTTCAAATGACGTGTTTCATAACCTCATGCTTATCTCCTTTTTATGACAATTTAATTAACTCTGTTTTCTAACTAGCTAATGCGATGAGGAATGGGGTCTTATTGACATAATATTATGTTTGATCTGATTGGTCCCTCCCTTTATTATGTTGATATTTGCTTGATATCTTTTTGGCTTAAGTTATTCCTTTGTCTTTCTGCATGCTATCCACTATTAGTGCCTTTGGACTGAATAACATTCCAACAAAAATGTTTGAAATTTTCTCCATTTTCCCTTCATTGGAGGGTTCTTTGGGTTGCGGGTTAGTTGACTAGTGTTTAGAAGGTTTCCCTTATGTTTTTTGTGCTTCATAAATGTGAAAACTTTCTGATTTGCACATGTAATTTTTGTACGAAGAAATAATCCATTGTTACAAGGATATGAATATGCCTCATGAATGGGTATGAGTACACCAAAATTTTAGAAAATTTGGGTATCTGATTGGATGCACTATAGGCAGAGTGTGTATAAGAGTATATATGTACAATCACCAAATAGAAAAATCAAGAGGGCCTGTTGTATCTTCTGAAAAATAGAAAATATAGGATAACAACTTTGCAGGAAGATAAAAATTGGAGAGGATCTTTCATGAATTTTATTAATATAACTGAATAGGTTAGATTTATTTTAGCATTAAGGTGTCATACATAAACAATACATACAAAAGCGGTATCCCTTAACTTTGCATTTCATCAATTGCATTATTTATTAATAGATAATTTTATGCCTATGGTTATAACTTTGCATTTCATCAATTGCATTATTTATTAATAGATAATTTTATGCCTATGTTTTCACCATTATATATAATTATATATGTTCCACATCATGTATATTATTTGGTTACTGATTTCTTGCAAGATTGCTGGAAAGTCATAGGAGAAGATGTGTGGAGACTAGTGGAAGATTCCGGGGCTTCCTCCTCCATCCTCACAACCTTGTGTTAAAATATGCAACTGCGGTCAAATTCCGCTTTGGACAGCTCATCTGATGGAGATAATGATTGCATTGAATTCCTCTTTTAAGAGGACCAAAATCGACCTAAAGATTACTCAAATCAAATAAGGGAAAGTGTACTTATGAAGAAAAGCCCACATGTGCACATTTGACAAGGTTGGCCCTAAAGCAAAGTGGACACCCTTGGAAGGCTATAAATACAAGTGACCTCTACCTCATTTAGACACCATCATGAGACACTCTTCTATCTTGGTTTTTGGCTCGCACAGGTCCGAGGCTCATCCGTGGAGGAACAAGTTCGCTTTGAGGTGAAGTTGCAGGGTCTGAAGCTCGCATCTCAATTTTAGGGTTTTGGGCCACAGTCATAGGCACAACGCAGGACGAAATCGACCACATTCGCTCGCATAGAAGCTCATCTGTGCGACTGGAGCCTTCTAGTCACACAGACAACTCTCCATCCATGCGACTGGGAGTTATCGTTTCAGAATCGCAGTTGCTTGCTTCTCTCAGACCAGATCCGACCCCAGTTGCTCGCATGCGAGGCTTAAGGGTGCGACTGGGATGCTATAGTCACTCGCATGACTCCTCCATGCGACCAAGACCTAAATCATGGAATCTCAGTTGTCCAAAGATTTCGCTTAGTGACTGTAGGGTTCGGCAGTTAACTGTACACAGTGACAGTTCATTACAGACCTCAAAGTCATATTTTTGAGTATAAGCTTTGTTGGGTTCATTTATGGATGTTGTAGTTGTTTTTGCTGGTTAGTTACATAGATGAAGATATGGATCATTGTACTCTCTTTTGCTGAATCATTTGATGATAATCTAAGAAGAAGAATTTGAAAGGGTTTTCCCCATAGTGGGTTTTGCCTTGGTCTCGACCAATCCTGGTGTCTGTAGTGAATGATTTTCTTCTATTGTTCCTTTATGATCTGTTGCATTGATGATGATGATATTGTTCTTTCTACATAGTTGCATATGGTGCTGAATAGTGATGTAAATCTGAATAATGTTATAATGTTATGGGGTGAACTTAATGTGTTAATGAAGAAATGCCATTATCAATGCAAAGAATAATATAGCCCTATGAAAAATCAACACCTTGGATGCCCACCTTTATCTCTCTCATCCCCCATGGTACACTTTGAATCTCCTTCTGATTTTTGCCTCATTGCACCTTGTAATGTAGTCTATAAAATCATTTCTAAAGTGATTGCTAACAGACTCAAGCCTCTTCCTACTCTCATCTCAACTAAACATACTAGCTATGTTGAAGGTAGGCAAATCTTGGACAACATTCTTTTGGCTCATGAACAAATTTATTCACTTAAATCTTCGAAATTCCCTAGAATGCTGATTGAACTAGATATGTCAAAAGATTTTGATTGGCTTAGTTGGCAATCTATTTTTCATATGCTTAAAGCTTTTGGTTTCGAGGAATCTTGGATTCATTGGGTCATGGCTCTTGTCACAAAACCTTTCTTCTCCATTCTTCTGAATGATTCCTCCTCGACCCCTTTTCCCCTATAGAGGTATTAGGCAAGGAGACCCTGTTTCTCCTCATGGAAGAGGTACTAGGACGTGCCTTAAAAGATACTACCTTGGAAGGTGCTTTGAAAGGTCTTCCTATTGGAATTCCAGGCTCTCCCTTACCAACAATTTATTAATGACATACTCCTCATGGGTTGCCCTATGGCTAGAGAAGCCATTGTCTTAAAGACTATCCTTAATAACTTCTCTAAAGCTTCTGGTACCTCTATGAATTTAGTCAAATCACAAATTATATTTTTCAATACTCTCTCTTCCATTTAGTTTCATATTGCTAGACTCCTAGGTATTCAAAGAAGTTCCCTCTTGTCTAAATATCTTGGTGTCGCTTTGGTGCAAATCTCTCTTCGGCAAAAGTTTTGGGAAGATTTGCTCTAAAAATTTTGAGAAAAAACTTTCTTGTTGGACATTTAGATCTCTTAACCTTCCAGGTAGTCTCATTCTTTTGAAACTTGTCTTGCAATTTCTTCTTCTCTACTTATTTTCAACTCTAGCTTCCCCAAAGTCATTTTACAAATAATCAGGGATATCAAGACTCTAGAGAACCTTTCTCTGGGGAGGGGCAACTCAGGAAAGAAAATGAGCTTGGTGGTTTGAGACAACATTTGCAAACCCAAATTTCATGGTGTATTGGGTTTGAGGGAATTTGAAATTCTTAGCCAAGCCCTAGAAGCAAAAACTTGGTGGAGATGGTTACAAAATCCAAAAGCTCTGTGGAGTTGAGTTTGGAAAGCAAAATTGCATCGAATATAGGGGAAACACAACTTATATGCATGGAAGGAAATATCAAAGGTTCACATCTTTGGAATACGACTTGGAGAAACAAGTATCTTATCCAAAATCACAGCTTTTGGGAAGTTAGAGATGGAAACTTAACTCTTTTTTGGGAAGACTCGTAGCACCGGTGGCCCAAGCTAGGGCAAATAGGGGAAATGAAAAATATAAAAACCCACTTAATATCTCAAGATAGTCATTGTAGTTCAATATTGGACTCACTTCCAGGAATAGAAATAATGGCAGCAACGGGAACATTGCTTTCTCTGGTCATTATACATAAATCAAGACACCTAGACTGAAATAGCCACAGAATTGGAAAAGAGGAATATAAAGACCCATAAAAGGCTAGATTTTTTAAGATGGGGTCATGGTACTTAAAGAACTTTTAATCTCAAGGAAGCCTATAAAATCCTTTTGGGAATGACTGGATAATGTCAAATTTTGCAGATTTAAAATCTAATTTCTGAAATAATAAACCATAGAAGACAGTGAATTGTTGATTTGGGGTAGCATCGGATGTGCTCTAGCCATGAAAATTGTTGGAGAGGCTAAAGCACATGAGATCTCCAAGACCCAGAATGGTTTGGGGAAATTCTATTGGTTATGGAGATATTAAAATAATTAATATTTTTAATGGAGTTCCTAAGTCCAAACTTAGGAGAAATAAAATCTTAATGGGTATTAATATAAAACTAGGTTAAAAGGTTCTAAATGACATGGACCAAGCCAAATATAATCTTAGCCATTGATTAGAGATATAATCTCGGCCGTTGAAGACTCAACAGAAAAAGTATAAGAGGAGGCTTGAGGGTCAGTTCAAAGGACACCTGAGTGATCAGTTAGTTCGATTTTCTAGAGTGGGGTTTGCTAAGAGAAATCGAACCAGTGATCAAAGTTGCAGCGAGGGGTAGTGAGTACGAGGCAGAGAGGCAAAGATAATGCCGGAAGACTAACAAAGAAGCAGAGAGGCAGACATAAAGCCAGAGGGAGCCACGCAAAGGCCAACAGTGACTGCGTAGAGGCCAGAAGGGCCTACGTCATCGACGCAGAGGCTGCAGAAGTGACGCAGAGGGCCAAAGAGGCTGTGTAAAGCCTCAAAGGGTTGACGCAGAGGGTTTTAGGCTGCCGCAGAGGGCAGGAGGGTTGATCCAGTGCTTTAGATTGTGCTGG
The DNA here is from genome assembly GCA_000404065.3 of Pinus taeda. Classification (NCBI taxonomy): domain Eukaryota; kingdom Viridiplantae; phylum Streptophyta; class Pinopsida; order Pinales; family Pinaceae; genus Pinus; species Pinus taeda. Next base: position 66,128 of record APFE030638452.1, read on the forward strand.
AGAGGGTTTCGTGGGGCAGACTTTTAGAATATTTGCTTCCGAAGAGAGGTATTACTGCCAGATTTTTTGTCTCTGTCGGGTGAGGCAATTTGGCACACAATGTACTCAAGAAAGGCTGCTTAATAATAAAACCCTCAGAACTGCTGCACCGATTTTCCCAAGTTGGGTTTTTCCGGGGATGATTGTCCAAAAATAATGGTGTCCCATGTGTGTTTGTTCATTTATTTCAATCGCTGATCTGTAGATGGTTGAGACTGTATTGTGTTTATTTCAGTATTTATGTGGTTAAAAAACTTGTTAATAATTAAACAAGTAGGCGGAATAAACCAGAGAATATAGATAAAATTTCTAATGGGTAATATTAGAAATTTCAACATCAGTGAACAACAAGACACAAGATTTGGTCCAAGACCAAGGAAAAACCCCACTATGGGGGAAAACCCTTTTTAAAATGCTCTTCTATTAGATCCTCTTCGAATGTTCAGCAAAGATACATAATCAGAGTACAAAACCCCTTTTACAAATAACAATAGTAACAACCCTTTTTAATATGGTAGCATCAAAATACCTCCACAAGCCTCCAAAGGCTTCCAAAACAAGAGCAGTAGACACAAGTGCGTGAACAAAGTGCACAAGTACGAGAGCTAAATACTGAGAGCAATATTCTCCAAATGCAAGATCAAAAGTTACTAAAGCGAGGGCAATATACCAACAATCAAACTCTGGTGCGAAAGCAATATCAAGAATAGAATATCTTTGAGCGAGATCAATACTTATGGTTTGTAAAAAGAGCTTCTGCGTAAATCACATAAAAAGATCATTGTCGACGCGTTTCGAACCAACCAGTGTGGTTCATCGTCAGGACAAGTTGAAGAAACAGATCTGGCCTA
>APFE030638454.1:0-14398 GCA_000404065.3 Pinus taeda
TGAGAGGATCAGTTGACTTAGTTTAACTTAGTCAAGTCCAGTTAGATTAATTTAACAAGTTGTTAAATTAATGAGATATAGTTTGTTGATGCTTGCATGCATGTGACAACAATTATTTTCAGATAATTGAGTTTTCTCTCATGAATAACTGTTGCATGGCAGTTCAGACAAAGACCCATTTGAGATTAGATGAGGGACAGTGTACTATTAGATGCTAGGATATTTCTAGTAAGTATTCCTTTCATGAGGAAGGAATCTATTTTCTTTTATGACTACGTAGTTGGACCTGAGGTGACAACAAGTATGATTAGGCCAATTTACAGCCTATATATTTAGGTAGTCCATGATTTTCATCTTCTGATTACAGAGAGAGTAGGATAGCCATTGAGCTGATGCTTTTTGTATGTTGTTGAGGATCTCCACTTGACTGATAATACAATGTTGGGGTTTTATGCTGGTGCTTTCCCTAGTGATATATTCTATGTTATGTGTGATTGATTCCTTCTTATTAGTTATATGTGTTCATGCTTGATGTTGCTCATAGTTGATTAGCTTCCACAAAGTTTATGGTAGATGTAGATTTAGTATTATGCTTTAGTACATTGCATATATCAGTTTGATCTGCATGTGAAATTTCTACATGATATCAGTGAGTTAGCTGATTTGTAGAGAAAATTATACACCCTTGATGTACATTATCTCAAATTCGAACTCATTGATCATGGCTAACCATCTATATTTTCTAGCATTCAGATTTGGTTGGTCAAATAGATACCTCAATCCACTGTGATCACTCATCAATACAAACTCCTGCCAAGAAGATAGTATCTCCACATCTTCAATGCATGGATTATTTATGCCAACTCAAGATCATGCGTGAGATAATTTTTCTCATCCTCAATCATATTTTGTGACTCACAACATACTACCTATCCTTCCTACAGCAGGAATCCACCAAGTCCTCTCTTGCAGGCATCTATACACACGCAAAACTATTTTTCTAGATCTGCAATCTTTAGCACTAGAGCATTTTTCAACAACTACTTCAACTACTCAAAAATTGCTACTCATTCCTCTTCCCATTCAAATTTCTTACCTTGCCTCTGCAATGACATAATAGGATATGAAATCCAAGAGGCATTCCCAATGAATCTCTGGGAATAACCTGCTAGCCCCATAAATGATCTTACGTCATCAACATTTCTAGGAACTCACCACTCCATGATAGCTCTTATCTTTTATGGATCTACTACTATACCTTCCTTGGAAACCACATGCCTCAATTAGTGTACCTTTGTCTTAAAGAAATTGCATTTACTGAGCTTAGAATACATTTAATGCTCTCTCAACAATATCAATACTTTTGCTAAGTGCTTGACATGATCTTCCTCATTTTTAAAATATATCAAGATGTCATCAATGAACAGAATAAAAAAAATTTCTAGATAAGGACGCAACACATTATTCATGAAGCATTAGTCAAACCAAAAGGAACTACAACAAACTTATAATTCCTATACCTTTTCCAAAAATTAATCTTATAGATGTCCTATTTTTTAATGCGTACCTGATGGTATCCGAATCTCAAGTCAATCTTTGAGAACATTGTTGCTCCCTTCATGTAGTCAAACAAATCATCAATCCTCGACAACAAATACCGATTTTTGATGGTCACCTTGTTTAGATTCCTATAATGAATTCATAACTTGAGAGTACCATCCTTCTTCTTCACACACAACATAGGTTCACCCCAAGATGATACACTTCTCCTAATGTATCCATTGTTAATAACTTCTTTCAACTGCAACTTCAACTCTACTAACTTTGGTGTGCTCATCATGTTTGGTTCCTTTGATTCTGGTGTTGCCATTGGTACCAACTAAATAGATAAGTCCACTTCTCTATGAGGTAGAAACTCTGAAATCTCTACTCGAAACACATTTTGAAACTACTACAAGATCGAGTACCTATTCATAACTTCTGCATCCTCCACATCCTTATCTTTATCACAAGAAATATGCACTACAAATAACACACACCCTTTTCTACAACTATGCTTTGCTTGCATAGTTGTCACCATTCTAACTGATGTAGCTTTATTCTTACCCTACAAGATTCTCTATTCTCCATTGTCATCCAAGCATTCAGTAGCTTTGTCATAGCAGTCCACCTTAGTTATTTGAAGATACAAATAGTCCATACCCAAAAGCATACAATATGATCCCAAAGGTAGTACATTCAAATGTGTTGAGGTAGGCATACCATTCAACTAATATGCACAAGCTCTTACCCAATGTTGAGCTCTCTTCTTTGTACTTGTAGTCAACTGCACTAACCATGATTCTGCATGCACTTATTTATTCAAATCACACTTATCCACCAAGTTAGTACTAACATAGCTATAATTAGATTTAGGGTCAATAAAAATATAAAAAAACTGATCACAAAGCTTACAGTCATTCTCGATAATATATTCTTGGTGATCCACCTACCTATTATCCAACACTGTATAGATCCATGGAATTATTTGCCCAACATCCCCAATTTTTTGTGCTTCCTCTTCACTATAAATCTAAGGCCTACCAACTTGATTCTGTGGGTAAACTCTCTCGAAATTCTCCTTGCCACATATCTAACACTGCAATTTTCCTTTACCATCACCTTTACTTTGTTTCCCTCCATGTTGTGACCCATTAAACTTCTTGTAAGGTGAAACATTTTCTTTCTCTCATACATTCTGAAATCGTGTTCTTTTCATCTTCCATTTAACTTGAGCTTTGTATTTCCATTTCTAACCTTGCTGAGATTTTATCTTATGCTTTGGTTGCTCATAACAGTGCTTCAATTTCCCAATGACCTCCTCAAGCGACCGAGGCTCATCATATTCAATGTTCTCTCTAAATTCCAATGGCAATCCACTGACAAATATTTTAACTCTGGATTTCTCATCCTTAACATATAGTACATACCTCAAAAACTCTAGTAACTTGACCGTATAATCCTCATCTATCATCAACCCCATATTTAACTCATAGAATTCCTTGTCTTTATTGTCGTAGTACCTCTCTCACAAATACTTATTCCTGAAAGGTCTCCATAATTCATTCCAACTCAAATCCTCTATCGTGATGTCTCTAACCTGCTTCATATATTCCCCCAGATGTATTCTTTCCCTTTGAAGTTGAAGATATCTATTATGGACTTCATGTTCTCTATGTAATCATGTAGCTCAAAGAACTTCTTCATCTGAAGTAGGCATGCCTTTGCATCCTCTGGCTTCTTCAAATCCCCATCAAAGGTAGGTATCTTGGCTTTATTGAACTCATCTGGAAAATATCCCCTAACTCTCCTCTTGTAAGGATGATAATGATGATGATCATGATACCTCTTATAACCAAAATTAGAAGGTGTCCATCACCTCTCATATCTGGTGCATCCGAGAAATTTCCATCTCTAATTGTGTCATCCTTATTCGACTGGTGCCCACCATGAGACCTATTTCCATATGCCCCATTAGTCCTATCCTCCTACCCATGGTTAATCCTAAGCAGTCCTTGTCTCTGAAATTATGATAAACTCTCAAGGATTACTACATTAGCTTCTTCTTGTTTCACTTGTTCCTAAATGATTATGTCATTATCTACTTTGCAACTACTTATTTATGGCTTCAAACTTCTCAATGTGTCTTCTATGTCAGGAGAGTGCCCAACACTATTCTGCTCATTTGATCCATAGGGATAATCTTGTGAACTGTAGTCTACCATATTGCTAGTAATATTTGATCTTCTTCCTGCAAGTATACCATGTTAGCTTAAACATAAAACAATAATAGTCAACATGCCTCAGTATAGTTTAGGGGAGGATATCTCATCTTCAAGATCAACCAAATTAGTGAAATAAATGTATAAACATAATCATATCGGCATATAATCATCATTTCAACCATTATCTAGTTATAATTGCGTGACCATAACAACCACATACCATGATCTCATGCATGACAAATATAACCATACCGACGTATGCATAATGATGTTTAGACACTAACATGCATAACAATTGCATAACCAACATACACTCATGACGACCACATCTAACAACAATTCCATCGATTTTGACATGGTGACACAAATGAAATCATGACCACCACCATGAATACACCACAACCACATAGACCACAAGCATGATGAACACATATGTAATTGACATGTATGCATAACCAACACATTATACCCATCTAGTCCAAAGGGTGAACCATGCTCTAATACCATTCTGTAACACCCTCCTCCCACATTTTCCTAAGCTAATCGGTCCACTGGGGTAACACATGCGGCGAGATTCTACTATGATGTGATTCAAATCCTCATGTGAAGTTAAGGAAGTGGAACCAATAAAACAAACCCAGTTTGACCTTACTTAGTTACTGTAGACTCTTCAGGAGATAACCAACCCTTCCAGGTGCCTAACCCCTGAAACAACTTACATTTTTACTGCGCTAGACCCCCAGATGGTCCCATGACAAGCCATGAATGCAACAGAGGCCCTCCTATCACTCCCACAGTAAGGAGTGTCGGTGACTGTGGCCTTTTTCAGGCAGCTCTCAGCCAATGACCTGAGATTATGTGCCACTTATTTATGGTCAGGACTGAGGCCTCTGCTCAGAACTTCATGAAACATACAGAAGTGTTAAATAACCATGAATTAAAGCTATTAATGTAAACATTGGTATAAGGAATTTACTGACCCCTACTAGCCATGACAGGAATTTCGTCAAACATATTAGAAATATGAAATATACAAGTGATAATAATATATCTGAGCATAAGGGTCTCATACTTATGTAATATTCGTAAATAAGGATTGATGCCTTATCACAATATTTTAATTATCATACATTAGGTCATATATTCATTCATATCTCATGTACTAATCAAATCATGATGAGAGGCATAAGCAAATTCTGTCATAAACCATACTTATAACTAGCATATAACTAATTGAATAATAAGAATATAGAAACCATAATACCGCATCTAAACAAGTACATTTATACATGAAGTACCAAATGGTAAGGAGATATTATTAATTAATTCATAAGCAAACCAAGTCAGGGACTTCCATGAACCACCCGACCATAGATTAGGCTGAACTAAATATTTCTTTCAGCCAATCACCCCCATGCCATATTCTAAGCATGAATGTGGGACTCACAACAAAACCAACCAGGGCATCCTTAGGCTTTACCATAGATACCACCAAGAGATTTGTAGGCCCAATACCGTCATCAATACAACCAAGATTTACCACAATCCTATCGGATCACTAGACCTATACAAGCATGGATGCCTCTAGATATCTCCACCTAAACCATGAGGAATTTGTCCATCTCAACCTATCAAATTTATGATGTACCCTACCATTATCGTCCAAGGTTTTCCTAGGCCTATGAGGTCACCACCCTCTGGGCTTTACCATGAATCTCTCCATTACCCGATAAGGGATTCCTAAGCCCAATCAAGGGTATTCACATTCAAGATTTACCATATATCCCACCTCGAGATTCCCAAGACTTTTGATCAATCTTGAGACCACCTCACTCAGCTTCAAATCCATCCAGTAATCCAGGTCAACCAAAACAAGAGAAGTACATCACACCATGTATATTTGGAAATGTAAATGCATGACTGAAGAATATTGTCATGCTTGGAAAAACTCATGCTAATGAAAGCAAGAGAACCAAACACAAACATGCATGTACCATGCATTCCAAAACTAGCAAGGAAATCATACATATAACTCGATACCTGCAAGTAATCCCACTGTAGTCGTTCGATCCTGCTCTTCCTTGCTTAATATTTTGCTTTTTGTTTCTTTCTTTTCCTTGCTTTTCCTTCTTTCCTCCAATGCTAGAGTGCTCCAAGAATTCTCTAAGTGTCCAAGAGGATGAGCGAGAGAGAGAGAGAGTAGATATAGAGAGCTCCAAAACAAAAATTACAAAAAGCTACAAACTGATCCGCAAAATCCTTTTTATCAATGAGGCCTCTATTTTATTCATTTTACATATTCTCCTTCAGTTTCCTCCTCGCATGCAACCTGTGACCTTTCACCTTCCTTTTCTCCTAATTTCTATTATTTTCATAAATAAAAGTCCAATTAATTCCACATTACCTTGCCAAATCATTTGACATTGCCTTTTCCAATTTCCTTAATCATGATAAACCAAATGAACAACCACACTAGGATGTTTTTCCCAACATTCATCTTCGAATAAGTGTCCCACGACCTTGGTTATTATTTCTCCTTTATTAACTTTATTACATGGAATTTTTTACCATGGATGTTACATATTCTTTCACATATAGTGTTTTGAATATACGTACAATCCCTTTTTAGGGAGATCATAAAAAATATTATAATTAAGTAATAGTATAAAGTTAGATATATAGAGGAAATAAACAACAATGTAATGAAATAAAGGAAATAAAATACTTATGTTTTGTGAGTAGTAGTGGATTCCTCTTGATCTCTCATAGATCTAGACATTATTGAAGTATTTCTTCAACTTATTCTAGGGTCTAGGTAAAATTCCCAAGAAATCTCCTCTCTTGACTTTTACTATCTTCCTTTTTAAAAATACAAATTGGCTTAATCATAGTAGTCCATACAATATTTAAGTATAAATATGATAATAATGTTATATATTATTATCACAAGGATGATGTAGGTCACAGATTCATGAGCTTCTCCATTTGCGACATTAATCAAAGTCATAGTTGTTTCCTTATATACTATGTGTTCTTTCATATCATTTATCTAAGCCATATGAAATAATTATACCATAGAGATAATTATTTTGATCCTCAAAGACGATAGAACAATGAGCCATAAAAAATCATAGAGAACAATGTTTAATCACTTGTAATAACATGTGTGCCATCATTTTAATTTTAGTTTACATGTCAATGATGCTAGAGATCCATATTTCAATGTGTGAGATCTTATTTATAGTGCGATAGCCATCATTTTTATCCATCGATTCCAATGATGCGACATCACACATCTCTTTCAAGCAAATCCCAATCCATCCAATGGAACATTGTATTATCAGTTGGAGGAATTTTCCTATAAAGGAAACTCATCCATGCAGAAGGAATGATCTCCTTTAGGATTACGCAGTTATTTCAGAGGTCAATGTTGTGTGTGAGAGGATTATTCACACAGGTTGCAACTAGAGGACCTAGGAGAAACTACGCAAGGAAATAGGAGGCCTGGAGGACTTAAGGAAGTCATATATGTTGTCTATTTTGTGTATGAGTAGAAGTGAGAGATTATACTGAGAGTTGGATAGCTTGAGAGCTAAAGCTTTATGTAATCTTGAGATATTTCCACTTGTATGATAATACAGATAGCGGTGTTTTTAGCTGAGGCTTTCCCTAGAGTATTCTTATATGTTTCATGTGTGATTGAATCTTCTTCATCTGTTATATGTGTTCTAATTGATCTTGCTCATATTCGATTAAGCTTCTGCAAGTTTGTTGTAGAAGTAGATCTGGTATTTTGCTTTAGTATATTGCATAATCTATTGATCTATAATGAAAATTTCTACATGGTATCAGAGCATAGTGTATCGGAGCAAAGGTGATCAAAGCAAAGAACAGTATACGAAGAAGAGAATTCAAAGTAAAAAAAAAAAAAATTGGGCCACGAATTTTCGGAGCAGATCTGAAATTTTTTGTGCAAAATTTTCAGAAACAAATAGCAAATCTGGATTCCTTGCAGAAAAAGACCCAAATTCAAAAAAAATCGGCTAAATCGGAGTTCGGATGCGAGAGATATAGTTGATTTAAAATCAGCTCTTTTTCCAGAAAAATTTGTGACGGCGGGAAAGATTAAACAGAATGGTGTGCTAGCCAAGAACCTGTGTGCACTTGAGGTGCAAGATGCATGCAAAGCCTTAAGGAGCAAGGAAAAGGTTAGATACTTGGTGGTTGAGAGGGAGATTAAATTACCTCTCAACATGAAGCGCCAGAAGAAGTCTCAGACAATTGTGGAGGAGCCACAATTTGTGAAGCAACTTTAAGAGTTTATGGAGCAGCCACAACTGGAGAAGCCAAGAGGAGACCGAGTGGAGACATCCACTCATGTAGAGACTTCCAGTAGGGGGAAATTTTGAGCCAAGTGGGTAAAGGGATCACATGCATCCATACCTCCAGGTAGGAGGTGGGGCGAAGTGGAGTGACTGTCCCAAGAAGGCTGGAATAGGGGAAGGATAATTGAGGTACCCAACCTCTTTGATTAGACCTTGCTACGGGAGCCCTGACGAGGAGTAGTAGGACTAGTTGAGTGGGTAGAGACAGATATGGATGGAGCAGTAGAGAGAGCTACAGTGCAGGAGTCCCAAGACTGTGCAGAGCTAGCAGGTTGCAACAATGCAAGAGGCAGAAGAGTGTTGCACCAATGCAAGAGGCAGAAGAGTGTTGCACCAATGCAAGATGGCACAGAGAGGTGTGCAATGGTGTGAGATGGATGGAGTGTTGTAGCAACTCAGAGGTCAGAGAGGGAGCACTTGTCAGCGACAGAGGGAGCTTCAGCATCAAAGGATGTTTCTAGCCTAACAGAGAGGTCAGTTGGGAGATTTTTTTTTGTTTCTAGAGTTGCTAGAGCAATAAAACTTGGGAGAAGTGTTGCATGCAGAACATTCCAAAGGTTCAAGATTGGGTGCAAGTTGAATTCCTTTCTTGTTGAGAGGGAGTGTTGAAAATGGCAACAAGAAATGCTAAAATTAGAAATGCTAAAAACAGCATTGCTATAAATAGCAGTTTAGGTACCAATGTTGGACATAGAAACAAGGAATAAAAAAATGGAAGTGTTAAAAATAGCATTGCTATAAATAGCATTTCGGGATGGATTCAAATTTTAGTTAGTCCCTAAACTAAAATTGAGAATTAAAATTCGAATTTGATCTTAGCAGCTATTTGTAAAATAATTAATTAATTCATCTTGAGTTAATTAGTTGGAGAAATTAAAACATGAATTCTATGTGAAGACATGCAACAATTATCCCTTTGATTGAGGAAGTTATCCCTTAATTAAGGAGATAAGGATGAGTTGTATTTGAGTTGTAATTAATTAGCTCAGTTAACTGAGTTAAGTCTAGTTAGATTAGTTCCAAACAGTTTGTGGAACTGATTATGAGTTCAATCAGTTAATGCGTGCATGCATGAAACTAGTGTTCTCCAGATAACTGAATATTCTCTCATAAATAACCAATGCATGTCAGTTCAAACAGAGACCCAGTTGAGATTAAATATAGGGACATTGTACTATCAGTTGGAGTAATTTTCCTATAAAGGAAACCCATCCATGTAGAAGGAATGATCTCCTTCAGGATTGCGTAATTATTTTAGAGGTCAATGTTGTGTGTGAGAGGATTATTCACACAGGTTGTAGCTGGAGGACTCGGAGAAACTGCGCAAGGAAATATGAGGCTTGGAGGATTGAAAGAAGGCAGATGTGTTGTCTACTCTATCTATGAGCAGCATTGAGGGATTTTATTGAGAGCTAGATAGCTTGAGAGCTAAAGTTTTGTGCAATCCTGATATATTTCCACTTGTATGATAATACAGATAGAGGGGTTTTTAGATAAGGCTTTCCACAGAGTATCTTTTGTGTTTCATGTGTGATTGAATATTCTTCATCTATTATATGTGTTCTAATTGATCTTGCTCATATTCGATTAAGCTTCCACAAGTTTGTTGTAGAAGTAGATCTTGTCTTTTGCTTTAGTATATTGCATTATCAAGTGATATATAGTGAGAATTCTACAACCTCCACCCCCTCCACTATTTTCTTCATCTTCTTCTTCACAAGAATTTTCACCCTCTTCCACTAACACAACCCTTACTCATACTCATCAACATAACTCAAAAGGAACTAGTAAGTCACCCTTATTAAAACTTGATGTTAAATTTGAACTGCCCATGTATAATGATGAAGTGAATGCAGAGAAGCTTAATAATTGGATTAGTCAGCTGGAGGTCTATTGCAGAATTAAAAACCTTCAAGAGGATGACATAAAGACTCAATTAGACTCCTTGAGGTTGGAGGGTGCAACATTAGTATGGTGGGAATCAAAGACACAAGAGGAGATAAAAAAACATGATAAGATATCAATTTCTTGGTATAATTTAATTGCTGCAATTAAAAGACAATTTTACCCTCTAGCTTATATGTTGAAATCCATCATGAATTGGCAGAACTTTAGACAACTTACAGGTCAAATTGTGGAATTTTACATCCAATAATTCAAAAAAAAAAATTCTCTAAGGTTAGGTGTAGATTTGCAATCACAAGACACATTGTTGAAGTACATAGGGGGTTTACATAGTTACCTTATGCATATTATCTTAATGTTTAATCCCAATAATCCAAATGATGTGTGTGTGCAAGCCACTCATCTTGAGGCAAGAGGGAAAAACACTCCAAAAGAGGGTACTAAAAATCCATTTAAGGGGAAAGGAAAAGAAAATGGTTTCAAAGGGAAGGGAAAGAAAAATGCATCTATCAAGAAGGAAGGAGAGAAATTAACATGCAAGCATTGTTCCAAAGAGGGCCACGATGAAGCTAATTATTGGAAGCTTCATCACAAAATGAAACCAAACAAATTTAACAACAAGGGAAAACAAAAGACAACTGCAACCACTCAACAGGATTTGGGATCCAATTTCGGTGATGAAACTAAAATTAAAACCATGGGTATGAAAGGAAAAGAATCCATTGCTAACACTAGTACTTCAAATTCACACAATGAAACTCCAAATGAAAATAAGAGCATAGAACGTTTTCACACAAGGGTGATCTCAAAACATAGCAAAACTGATACACTTTTCGATAGTGGCTCTCAAGTCAATCTTATCTCTGAAAACATTGTCAAAAGTTTAAACTTGGAAACCATTCCACATCATAAACCATATCCACTTGGATGGGTGTGTGACAATGCACAATTGCAGGTAACTAGAAAGTGTAAACTGGAATTCACCATTACTGCAAATTTCATAGATTAAGTGGAGCTTGATGTTGTGCCATTAGACATATGTGGTATAGATTTTGGTAGCTCGTATCTCTATGACAAAAAATATATCTTCCATAGACATGAAAACAAATATCATTTGTTCAAATATGGAGTAGAATATATTGTGAGAGCTCATAGCAAGAAACTAAATCTTTTACTTGTTAACGTGGGGTGGATGAAAAGACTAGTGAATTCAAGCGAGAATTTTGTACTTCTAATGATAAAACCCAAGAATGATGTTGATAATGAAGCTTTTAAAGGTTGTGATTCAAGATTGAAATCTGATTTGGTTAATGTAGTTAACCAATATGATGAGATGTTTCAGGAACCAAAAGTGTTGCCTCTCAAGAGAGGAATCCAACATGAGATACATTTGCAACAAGATGGTCATCTTCCTAACATTGGCATGTATAGGATGTCAGTGGTGGAAATTGCATAAATAAGAAAACAAATTCAAGATTTGTTGGATAAAGGGATCATTAAGCCATCTTCTTCGCCATGTGGTTCACATATTATTTTGGTGCCAAAGAAGGATCGAACATGGTGCATGTGTGTGGACTTTCATGCATTGAACAAGATTACGGTAAAGAACCATTACCCACTACCTAGAATAGATGATTTACTTGATCAACTGAAAGATGAAAATTATTTTACTAAGTTGGACTTAAGGAGTGGCTACCATCAAATTAGAATTTTTGAAGGAGACATTTGGAAGACATCATTCAAAACAAAACAAGTTTTGTTTGAATGACTAGTTATTCCTTTTGGTTTATGTAATGCTCCTACTACCTTCATGTGTGTCATGAATGATTTGTTGAGGCCATTTCTTGATGCGTTTTTTATAGTATACTTAGATGACATCTTAATTTTTAGTAAATCTCGTGATGAACATTTTATGCATGTGAGAAAAGTACTTGATGTCTTAAAGAAAGAACAGTTGTATCTAAAGATGTCAAAGTGTCAGTTTGGAAAAACTTCTTTAGTTTACTTGGGTCATCTTGTTGGAGGATGTGAGTTGAAAATAGATCACACTAAGGTAAGAATTTGTTTGGGAGCAACCCAATATTCAAGGAAAATTATTGCTAACGTTTCTTCTATAGAAGCTCCTTTGCATGCATTGACAAGTGTGAACAAGGTTTTTCAGTGGGGAGGCGAACAACAAAAGGCCTTTAATGCATTGAAGGAAAATATCAGTTCAACTCCAGTACTTACACTTCCAGACTACAGATAGTTATTTTAGGTCCAAACATATGTTAGTGACTACGCCATGGATGCAGTCCTCATGCGACATGGTAAGCCTATCTATTTTCATTTGGAAACTTTCAATGGTGCAATGATTAATTATCCTACATATGACAAGGAATTGTATGCATTAGTGAAAAGTGTGAAAATATGGAAACACTACTTGATGGGTAAGGAAACAATCATTCACATTGATGATCAACCATTTCAATACTTGCAATCTCAATCAAAGTTGCAGCAATCAAGGCACTTATGATGGATGGGTTTTCTTCAACAATTCCAATTGGTAATCATGTATAAGAAAGGTATCTACAATAAAGTTGTTGATATGCTTTCTAGGTCTATTATTAGTGTAGCTACTTTACTCAATCATAAATAGGTTTTGCATGAAAGTTATATTGAGAAATATGCATTAGACAATGACCTTCGGGATGTTTATGCAAGCTTGAGTCAAGGTAACCAAGTAGAGGAATTGGATTATCATTTTCATGATAACTTATTGTACCATGTTGGAAAGCTTTGTATTCCATAGGGAGAAAGAGTCAACATCATAAGAGAGGCACATACTTCTCTTATTTTTGGTCATTTCGATGTAAGTAAGATGGTGGCACATCTATAGAGGTATTTTTATTAGCCTCGTATGCTTGAAAGTGTGTCACGTTTTATTAAAGGATGTTCATTATGTGGAGTCAGTAAGCCTAGAAATAGGAATTTAGGACTGTAGACACAAATTTTGGTTCCTTCGCGACCATGGGAGAGTGTTTCTATGGATTTTGTAGGAGATCTTCCATTGTCAAAAAGAGGTCATGATTATTTGTATGTAGTTGTGGATAGGTTTAGCAAAATGTGTATTTTGATGACATGTAAAAAGAAAGTTACAGTTGAACAAACTACTCACTTATTCCTTTTAGAATGTATGGGCACATTTTGGATTACCCACATCCATTTTTAGTGATCAAGATTCTCGCTTTGTTGGGAATTTTTGGTCAAGCTTGTGGGGATTCATGGACACCAAATTGAAAAAGAGTACACCATTTAATCTGCAAATATATTTTCAAATTGAGGTGGTGAATAGGATAGATACATCTTCTCCATGGGTATTACAACAAGCATCCTAAGTTTTGGGATGAACATTTGCATTATATTCAGCATGCTTACAATTGGGCCAAGCACTCTTCAACTCAAACATCTCCATTTGAGGCATGTTTTGGATACTTGCCTAAGTCTCCTTTGGATTTCATTTTTGGGAAAGATGTTGCTATTGATGGTCATAGTGACATAGACAAATCAAGAAGGTTCATTGAACGAATCCAATTGGTACACCAAAGAGTTCAAGAACAACTTGAAAAAAGGAAAATACAAATAAATGCATGACAAGCATCATGTAGACTACAAGTTCCAATTCAGTGATGAAGTTTGGCTTCACATTAGAAAAGTTAGGCTCTAAGGAGAAGGTAAAAAACCGAAACCAATTAGATATGTGTTATAGACATTTTTGGGCACTTCAACCCCAATCACAAATGTCCATAAACTAAGGTCTCTTAAGTCCCTAAAAGTGTTGCTTCAATTCCTTGAGGAACAAGGTCAACTGATTACATCATCTCCCAGAAGTTCTCCACTGAAAACTGCTCATAAATGGTCAAAACTGGACCATACTAAAAGCTCAATGTAGAGGGTGCGATGCATATCACCTTCCCAATGTACAGGGTGTGATGCATACTATTTTTCTCCTCTGTAGGGTGCGATGGTCGGGAATGTACAAATGGCAGGGAAAAAAATGCGAGGTGGAAGATCATGGAATCTTCTAGAAGCTTCCCCTCTGACACTTGCCACTCCATTTTCTACCAGGGATGAGTAAGAGATCATCATTGTCCAAGTGGAAGCAAGAACTATTATAGAGAAGACAATAATCAAGATCCAAAAAGATGACTCACCACTCTCTAATCATCTATATATGGATCCCTCATCATAGAGATCCGGAGGTTGGAATTTTGTAACTTATAGAGAAGTGTTGTTGGTATTCTGGTGTACATTCACAGTGTTGGGTGATTTTTCTTTGCTTGAGGTGAAGAAGGGCTTCTTAGC
>APFE030638456.1:0-26498 GCA_000404065.3 Pinus taeda
AACCTGGGTCCAAGCTCTGATACCATGTGGAGGTTTGCCGTTACACCAAAACCCGCAGGTGTTGGTAAACATTACAAGCCAGTAACTAGGATCCCCAGGGTGGAAATTACAGATTCTATAGAGGTGCGGTGATTCTTCCAACACGGTTAACCAACACAACTTCATATCTGTATATTGTTGGAAAATGTGGATGGATTAAATGGACAATTAGAGAAAACAAAACACTAAGTTGATCAACCTACCATGTCCGTACTCAAATATCGACTCTGTATAAACATAGTTGATTTTTATTTCTTATAATGACAATAAAACAAACAACTTTCCTTTTGTAAAAATAGAAATCAGTCAAACAAATACCAAAGAAATGGGATACAAACTAAATTTGATTTAGTGCACGCACCTGTTTGTGTCATAAAGTGTCTACCCTGAGTCATCAGACGCTATGAACAGAGCAACTTTCCATATTCCAATTTCTTCCAGTTTGTGAAAATAATGTTGGAATCCATGTGAAAATGAGCTGCCAAATCGCTTTGGATGAGCCACCAACGAAGGAGTTAATTTAAAATGAAATGAAATGATATTTTAACATCCACAAGATTAAAAATAGTCTATGGGACCATCAATTCCCTTCTTTTTGGCTTTTGCAATTCAATCATTTTCTTATTCAAATTGATGATGAGCTGACCCAACCTTCCAACAATCCCCTTGTGGAAAATATATTTCCAAGAAACTGATGCTAACATATTCCCATAAATTTCTCTGATGTTTTTGAATACATCACATTCAAAAATGAAGTGTTTTTCCGATTCCACTGCACTAGATGTGTAAAATGTACACACCCGTTCTTCCCAAACTTCTTAGGCCTTTTCCACCGTACTATTTCACATCGAAGTTTATGCGAGTTGGTTCTTAATTGAGCAATAAGAACCTTTTCTCTCCCCTAAAGGTTAGCTCCAATGAACTCTTTTTGTTGTAGATGACACACAGGGTTGATTTCCTCAATGTAGTACTTCTTCTTTCTACCTAATGCTTTTCTCCATACCTGTTTACGAAACTTCTCCATAACAAAATTCTTTAGCTCCTTGATATTTGTGGGATAGGCATTGAGGTAGATATTCCATCTTTCCATCCATGTGTAGTTTTGTCTCATCCATATTTTCTTTCTTCCACTCATGCCTTCATTGAAGATAACATTAAGCCATCTACCTACTCCCATTTGTTCAATTATTTTTAGATATCTTATGAGCCGCATCATAGCGATTGCTTCGATGGGATTTGCTCTTGTTTCACTCAACATTATCTCATAAGGTATCGAACTTTTTATTTTGAACTTGCTCATGATCAAGCATTTTTGGATTTTCACAATTTGTTTCCATTTTGAGACAGGGATGCTGCTACCCCACAATTCACACCCATATAGCATCACTGGACAAACTAGGAGTCCAAAAAGAACTTTAGTAGTTTTCAAATCCCATAACTCTGCCTCTCTACATCTATTTTCAAGAGCATATAATGCTTTCTACCCTCCTAAAATTCTCTTCTTTCTGTAGTCCTCCCAATTAAGTTTGTTGTTGAATTCAATCCTGAGGTTCTTGTACTCATTTACTTCTTCAAAAATGTTGTCTTCAAAGAAGAACATAAGCTGACTTTGCTTCCTTTTATTAGAGAAAATCATTATTTTGGTCGTGCTAGTATTGACTTGCATCCCCACTGCTCTACAAAAATGCTCAAGGGCATATAGGTGCATCTGAAATCCATGGGCCAATTTATAAGTCAATACAAAATCATCAAAATATAAAAGAAGCTTTATCACAAACTCCCCAAACCGAACACCATCTCCACCTTGCAGATTTAGCCACTCTTCTAGTTTATCAATATATAAACAAAAAAGAATAGGAGATAGAGGGAAACCTTGCATGATTCCAATGTCACTTCTAAAGCTTTCTTAAATACCCGCTAAGGTTCTAATTTTGACTTTCACCTCTTCATAAAGTCAATGGACAATGACTCTATAATGCAAAGGAATTCCAAGTTCTTTCATTCTACACCACAACTTATCTCTAGGGACCGTGTAAAATGCCTTTTTTTAAGTCAACAAAGCAACATAATACTTCTTCTTTGTCCTCCCAAACCTTTTCAACAATGTGTCTCAACGTGATATGATGATCCACTGTAGAATGCTTCGGCCTAAAACCTGCTTGTCCTCTTGCCCTCTTTTCTTTTACTTCTGCCCACTTACTGATTCTATTTTATACCATGCTATTGAAAAGCTTTGCAAACAAAGGATTGATCATAATGGTTCTATAATTGGAAGGATTATTAATGTCTCCACTTTTAAAAAGGGGTATTTTTATGTTAGTTGTCCAGTCTCTTGGGAATCCTTGCTGAATGATGTTGTTGAATATTTCCATGATGTGCAATGCAATAGTGTTGATTCCCCATTTTAGATACTCTACTCAAAGTTCAACCAAGTCCATTACCTTTCCTATTTTCAACTTCTTAATTCCAATCTTCACCATTAAAACATAAAAATGATCATTCCCCATACTTAACTCAAAATAAGCAAAAATTTGTTATGTCACCATACAAACGTCCTAGCCATTAAAACATAAAACGAATGACATGAGGCTCAATCCTATCCATTAAAACAAATGATGTGAGACCTTGGGCAATGGAGCGCTACCCTGACGACGCTCATACATCATCACTTCGGCAAAGGCAAAACCTATAGTCCACATTATAAAATCCCATTTTTAATTTTTTAATTTTTTTGTACGACATAAACTAATAGCTCGGTTCCAATGCCATATGTCACTGCACACAATGACGTAGCAATTTGAATTCGCATTACATTTTATTATCCTAGCATTTTGGGTACAATTTCTTCAACATGTATTGGTTATTAGAGCTTCCATTACTCGTAGAATTTCAATATTTGGTAATTGCTTAAGCTCATCAAGTAAGAATTCAAAAACTTTTCCTTAATTTCTTTCATTAAAATTTCTCATTGTTAGCTGAAATTAACCGGAAATTCTATTTCTGGTACAAAGCTTAGATTTTGTAAAGGATTTATAAATTTTTCAATTTCAATTTGGTTTTTAATTCAAACAACATGCCTCCTAGGAGATCTTCCTCTAGGGTTCTCAAAAAACTCCAAAGGGGAAAAACTAATAGCAAAACTATTTGAGATAATTAATTTTAGGAGGCCACACTTGAATTATTTATTTTAGGAGTTCAATTATATAATCTTGACAGAATCTATGTCTCATATTTTTAAAGATACATAAGCTATAATTAACACCCAAATCCCTTTCCTTCGATGGGGTGAGATTTATAAGAGATTAAGAAAGGAGGACTATATAGATATAATTCCTCCAAGTGACCCAATGATGGGAAATGTTGATGACATGATTTTTATCAATACCAGAAGATCACAACTTCATACAATTGTTGTAAGAAACTTGATTATGCTTTGAAGCCATATAATGGGTAATTAGTAACATCAATGTTGACAACATGATTGTAATAAATGATGAGGGTGTGTGTAGCTTCCTATCAAGCATTTGAGTTTAAGAAGTACCATAAGCTACATGAATCTAAAAAATATATGATAACTAATTTCGTGGAAAAATTCTACCCAAACCATGACATTAACAAAAAAATGGTGATAATTGAATTTAGGCTTTTGTGATCTATATCATGAAAAGTAAGAAATTTTTTGGTAAAAATCACATCATCAGAGTTTTGTCGACGTGTTTCGAACCATCCTTTTTTATATTCTTGAGCTATTATATAGGCATGATGTGGTAATATGTTATTATTTGATGAATTTCCTTTGTTAATGATTTAAGAGAATTCATGCGGAAATGTCACTAATCATGTCCATGTGGAGGTCGTTCTTGTGACAGGTGTACAATTTTTCTTCAATCAATACAATGCATGTTCCAACAACATTGTCCCTGTTCATGCAGTGCAGTTCCTCTTCCCACCTCCATGATTAGCATATATCCAATTGTCGTGAGGAGAATTAAGCATATGGGTTTTTTCAAGTGAAGGTTGGAGATGGTATGGAGTTTCTCTAACCATGCCTAGGCTATTCGAACAAGCATGAGATTCATGGTCAAATATTGGGTCAAATTTCTTCTATGAACAACAGATCTTCCTACACAGGAAAGGGGAGATTTTGTTCCAGTGGGATGACCCTAGAAAGGGGGCCACTGAGATTAAGTTTTACTTGACTACACTCATGTAATAAATTTCAAGATACCTAATACATGCTGATATCAAATTTATTTTTACTCTTAGTTTTTCCAGAGTTGTGATTGACTTCTTTTAGGGACAACAAGTTGGGTGGTTTGGGCCCACCATCCCGACCATTGTCCCCTGTCTGTTTAGATTTCCTTGCTTCTTGCTCTAATGTGGTGTGATTGCTATCATAGATCTGAGATTGAATTTTTTTAATATTCTATTCAAAATTACTTTGTTACCTATACTATATGTGCATCTGGTTGGTATTACATTTATGTTAATCTCTCTTTTATTATTTTCTTTTTGAAATGCGCTCATATGAGTGGTAACTAGGGTTTTTTTGGAAGTTCGAGTGAGAACATTGTGAAGGAGTCCTTTCTTTTATACAATTTCAACACTCTATATCTCCTTTGATTACATGCTAAGGGTATCACTGTTATGATGTGAGAATTGGCATAAAAGCACCAATTAACACATATTTCATTAAATTTGGAATTAAATAGTGGATCTGGAATTTTGGAATAACCAAAAAACTAAATTCTAGTGATGTTCTTGTAATAAAAATTTTCCAAATTTAATGAAATATGAATGGAGATTCCATCGTATGTGAAAACATTATTAATATACCTAAGTATGGAAATGACGTATTATGCTTGGATTAATAAATTAATTTCACGATGTTTCCAAATGTTAGATTGATTCTCTAAGATTATCTTTGGTCAAGATTGCATACAAACCATAAATGCTGTCATGAGTAAACCCTGATATTTCATCAGAACTGATCATTGCATCCTTTACTCTTTTGAAAAGTAATGCATGCACAACTCAAATTTATGTTTAAGATTAGCATCTTTGCGTTGCACCAACATTCAATAGTTTTCTTTAAAGGGACAAGATAGACTTTGAATTCATATGGAGTGGCTCTACATTCATATATTTTTTGTAGTTATATAAACAACATTATTTATGCTAAAGAATGTTCAACTTAATTGCAGAGAACTTGTATTTTGATGCAAGTGCTTCCTTTCCTTTTATTTTAGAGTGTGGCAATGATCTTTGAGAAGAAATTAGGACAATGTTGCCCTTTTCATTTCTAGAGTGGATTATCAACTTGAAGGTTTGAATGAAACCTACATCCCCTTGTCCACTGGATAACTGAGGTAGGCTTTCTGCAGGAGTCACTCAACCCAGAAGAGGAGCCAACAGTAGGATCTCTGTGTGTTATCTTACTTTGAAAGTTTTGTTTCGTGAGTGATGTCTTTTAATTGTTTGGAAGGGCTTGATTGATAGTAAAAAGGTTTCACATATTTTTGAGGTATTCTTTTGGCATTTTCTGTGTTGCGCCTCAAAGCTTATGCAACCCAGATTGACATATTAAATTTTGTTACATTAGCTTTGTATTTATAACGCTCAACATTTTGGTGTCGTTGTCGGGGAGGCGCTTAGGGGAATGACTTTAGTAACCTACTGCAATTTGGTTTGCTCCTATACCTTATTTTCAACAAGCTTCTGTTTTCTTTCGAAGTAGATTCATGGAAAACACCAATAAACTCTAGTCAGTAGAGTGTTGACAACGCGAGAAACCCCGAGTACATGGTAGATTTATTTTTGAACGTGTTCCTTTTATGCATGCTTGTTTATTTTTCAAAAAAAAATTTGGGTGCTGTAAAAACCCCCCTTCATGAACTAACCCATGTGCTAATAGGACCTATCAGCTAGCAGAAGAGGAATTCCAAGTAGCTTGATCAAAGATGCTACTCCAAGAAATTTCTCAAATTCTAGCAGCAGCTGGAGTCTTCGCTTCTCAAGAAGAACAAATTTTGGAAGCAACCAGAAACAAATCTATTTCCCCAAAAGATCCAAAGGATTGTCTTGGGAACATTGAAGAATCATGGATCATATTTGACGATGAGAGATCAACATAAGCATAGATTGAAGAGCCTCCACTGTCTTTATCATTTGATCCAACGTGCATTTTATAAGGTAATAAAAAAGACTTGGAAGATTCACAATGCATAATAAAGGAGGATACACTGATTGTTACTTATGAATCAAACGACCAAGAATATGCAGATCCCATTAAAGCTTGGTTTCAAATGATTGTCGACACACATTATTCCTTCATCATTCGATGACTCTTCACATCACATCATTCAATGCAGTTGGTTCCTCATGTTTTGGTATTTTCTCAAGTATATTTTTCAAGTTTGAACATGAGTAGGATTGTCCTTTTGTTACACACATGGCTGCATTGGAAGTACTCCTACACTTGAAGGATATATTTCTCTTTTTAAGATTGGCTAGGATAGAAGGAATAAACAAATAAATAAACATATCCCTTATCTTGAATAAAGATTGTCACAACAACACTATTAAGGCGACAACTCCCAAAGCATAGTTGTTGAAACTTCTTTTGATTACCATGGGTCATTGGCATGCGCATCTACGGTAAGTCTTGTCAAGTATGATTTACTTCTAATACCTCATTATTTTGTAAAGTGACTACGATTGATTGGTTGACTTCTTTTTGTATTATTTGGTTGAGAACATTCCTTGAGTCAGTGATGGGCATTTGTCACCATTATGTTTGTTACTTCCTAGTCATAAGCTCAAAATCCTATTTTTGGCTTAGTCACTCTAATGAGCTATTATTTGGGATTTTTTTTTTTAAGTCTCTTCAAGAAGGTGTTGTTGAAAAACCTCCTATAGCCGACCATTCCTATAAAACCTCAACGAGCTTTCACGAGAACCCTGGCATGGTTAGCTCGAGAGACTTTTTAGTCATTATTTGAGATGTTTTCTTTAAATTGAGTCTTTAGGGTAGCCAAACCAACCAATATAGATTAATCATTAAAAGATTTTCACACCATCCCTTCCTCTTAAGGAGTAGATTTGCCTCCCCACCTATTAAGTAACATATTTAAGGTTAATCTTAATCAAAGTTTATTTTGACATAAAAGGATTAATTGAAGGATATGAGGTCTCATTACGAGCCAACCTACCATGATCATGGGTCCTAATGAGAATGACATTATCGCTACTAGTCAACAAGCCAGGGTAATGGAATTTATTTGAAAATATGGAAGACAAGAGGTCTCATCACGAGTCATCTTGTTCATTCTTGTTAGTTCTTGTGAATGGCACTATCATTAGCTATTTATCAAGCCAAAAAACAACCTTCAATTAATTTCCAAACCGAAGTAAATGTTTTTAAATGACTTTGAATCTATATATAATAGGTGGGACACAGACATTTCATTGGGTTAAAAGGCATCCTTGTTGAGGCTATAGATGCCTGCTGGCAACAATGGTCATGCCTATGGTATTAAAGTTAATTTTACACTATGATTTACTTGGTTGTCTTTGTCTTTTCTTAAAACTCATTATCTTATCTATTGGAGAATGGCTTTAAGATCCTTAAGGTATCATGCTTAGGAGTTATATCCTTTAAAAATAAGGAAATATTTCAGGATGTGGGACCCTTAGTGAAAGTAATTCACTGTGCGTGAACAAGAAGAGCTTCAGTTTTGCACCTGGATGATAGCAAGATTCAAAGCGACAAATAAAGGATTAGCTGATCTATCCAAGGATGTATCATTTTGCCCTATTTTATGTTCCTTCTTTGATACCATAACATTAAAAGTCAATTTTATCTATAACGAGGTACATATAGTGATGAACTACTAATTGAGAATTACTCACAAGATGTTTGGTAGGCAACAATGTGTATTGATATAAGTCTTGATTATTTTGCCTACAAATGTCTCTATGAGCCTGGCTGCATGATGGATGTAGTGATTTCCTCATTTTCTCTAAAATTTGAATACATTCTAGCAGGGATTTGTTTCGAAAGAGACAAGAAAACACTTATTAACGACCAACCTCTGATCACAAGAAATATACCATGGTAACCAAAAGGCCTGTAAATGTTGATGGTAAATTAGAAAGTCCAGGTATGCATTGTTCATCTTGTTGATGCAAGGGAAGCTGACTTACATGCTCTTATGGCATAGTGTTCAAATGTAATGTTCCTATTATGAAATTAATAATGAATAACATAAAAACATGCTCATGAACATCACCCAAAAATGGAAAACATGCATAAATAACAAAGGCACATATATTGACACAAAACACTGGGTATTTATATTAAATTTTGACCTGAATAAGTACAATATAATGAAGGAAAGAGGAACCTGGGCTTGCTACAACAGGAAAGCAAAGCCCCAGGTTGAGAAATCACTACCCAAGTGATCAAATATCAACCCAACTAAGCTTTGTGCAGACCCAATAAATTCTTGCTCCTGCTTCTAGAAGCAAATGGTGATATTTGCAACTCCTGCGCTCAAAACCTCCTGAAATTACAGTTGGTGCCTCTCCCCAATGTCCTAAAAAAAACCTAGAAAGGAATACGCTCTAGACCAACCACCTCGAAAACCCACAAAATGGTGCAAAATGTTAGTTGAGTAATAAAACACACTGCTAAACAAAATGGGATTTCGGGCCTGAATACTACTTGGAAAATTCTGCAAATTTAACCAGGGCCTATCCTCCAAATACCTATAAAAACCCAAAAAGCTTTGGTCCTAGTTCCTACCTTCCAAATTTACCCCCAAATAGAGTGAGCTTCTCCCCTAGTTGGGAAATTCGTACCACCCAAAATTCTGCTGCAGATGGCCACCAAAAATAGCTAATCAATCCCTCCAATAATTCTCCTTATGTCCCATAGCACAACTCACCCCTGGAGGAGTTGAGATTTCCCTTTGGAAATGTCGTGTGCTTAACATCACTCTGTTGACCCAACTAAACAACTTGAGAAAACAATAGTTCAAATGTCAAATGAGCAAAAAGTTCCCAAAATGAGTGCTCCACCTTCCATTTATAATTTTTGCCCCTTCTCTTTCCTTGTGGGCTCCACCCAACGAATTTCTTTTTCCCTCCTTCTCTCTCCAAGTCGAGCTCTCCAAGGGGTGTGTATTCCCTCATGGATTGGCCTCCACCTTCCACTAGCCCCATGATTTTTTCCCTTTTTTCTAAGGGGGTCCCTTTCTTTACCCAAAAATTAAATCTTTTTTTGATTTATCCACTGTCCTAAGTTTTAATGCCAAAATATCCCCAATTTTCAAAATTGAAAAAATCGAAATTATTCTTAACAAAATTAATTAATTGGGGATATTACAGTTCTCCCCACCAAAAATTGCTTGTCCTCAAGCAATGCCTAAAAAGCACCCTCTCAATCAGCTGACCCAAATAGTCACTGCAAACAATACTGGGGTCCCAAATGTGCCATTGAGTTATCCTTGATCTCTGTATTGTCCTACCATGTGAAAATCCTTCGATACCAGGGTCTTAAGCCATCCTAATCAACATGATGCATCCATCACCCTCGTCACTACCCAACCTGACATGGGAACCAGACACCCTTTGCACAGCACCACTAAGTAGAGCACTCGGGTAGAATAAGATCCTGATCGTCTCCTTGTGAAAATACTCTACTGAATAGTCCCTCTCGTGCACTTCAGGGGTAGACAACTAAAGATGCAATCCAATCCCTGGGGGCCTGAATCCTCCTTCACATGATCTCCCCTTGATCTCCTCTTGTTGATCACCTTGCCATACTGGTGTAGTCCCCCACACCATCGACAAATCACTATGACCCAATGGAAGATCTGGGTGATCTTCCCCTATAGAACCAACTCACCTCTATGGGTAGCTAACCTCCTATGCCCTGGTATGTCAGAATCCCCTCCCCATCGTAGAATGAACCTATCTTGCTGACATAGTGATACCCTTGTCATGCTCGACTGCTCAACACACTCATATCAGATCCTCCTCTCTGCTAATGCTCAACCACTATATCTATCATGATCAACGCTATTCCAAACCTGCAAGGGCAACTCAACAATACTCAAGTCCAACGCTCACGACTAGCCTCGATCCTAAGAAACAACTTGACTCGCCATATGATGAAGGCCTCAGTGATGCCCCATGTGTTATCCTGGGAAAGGATTGGATCATCCTCCATTATAACCCTGCCCAACGAGAAGTGGAGTGATCCACTCATCACTCGGATCCTTGGGTTCCCCAACCATACTAGGAACTCACGACTCCCACACCTCATGGGTTGTCGCTATGCTAGAGACCATCCGACCCTCACGTATGACCCTTATATGTATCCAATAGGTGGTCCCAAAGTATCAAGAATCTGTCCCACACGCGCCAATTTTCCCTGCTCTTGCCAAACCACATAATGAAATTCGTTATCCCCACTCCTGATGATACATTTGAACATTGCTCAGAGTCTAGACACCCTCTTGTAGATGAAGTCTACCATCCATTGTCCCTCATGCTCATGTAATGTCTCAAAATCTCTTGCCAAAAGTGCATCATGCAACTCCATCACAATCACCTCCCCAAGTGTGAGCCCAAAGGGTGGAACATATGCTACCTCGGCAATAAACCATGCCATCCCAAAGCCTGTATTCGTCAACTCGTGCACCTACCAAGTGTCTCAACCAGAGAGTCTCCTCCCTTCCCATGATACACGATGTCACATCCAATTTCCTAGGGTGAGCCTCCCAGGCCCTGCTTCCTAAATGGAAATCATCAAGGGGCAACAACTAAACACTTTGCGACTGTAACCAACATTAGAGGGTGATGGGTGGGTAGGTCCCCAAGGGTATGATCAAGAGTATGTCGGGGTGCTGCAGAATAATCTTATTGATGTCCCTCTCTTCACCTCAGACCTACTGATAAATCAATTGAAGACCTGTCCCCACTAAACATGGTGTCCCCAGGCGTTGAACAATGTCCTCATCAATTGTGGGTGAGCTGCACCCTATGGTACACCTAATGTCCCTCTCCATAAGTCTCCTTGGAGGCAATGCTCCAAGAGCCCGTTGTGCTGCATCATATGCCACTACATACCACCAAGTATTATTGTGCTCCTTGGCATGCCACTATATGCTACAATCTGTCCCTATACACCACTAGATTATCCTGTTTACTGATGTATTATCTTATACCGTCCAATGTCCCATATGCACCAATGCATCCGTTACTCCACTAACAAACCCAATTTGGTGTGAGTTGCTACTCCCACTCCCTAGTATAAAGCCATGCCCTATGGCACACTGCCATGCACCTTCGTGCTCACCTGCAACCCACTGCTTAACACTGTATGCTCCTACCCGCCACTGGATGCCAAGATCTAAAGCCTTGCCGGTATCGGCACCTCCTCTCTCGCGTCGCCATTCCCTCTAATGCATGGGCCTCGCCTCCAAACTCTCTCTGAGATACACGAGAGATGAATCCCCCTATGTACCAGTGACAATGCCTATGCTATGATGCTCCTCCGTGACCACTATGCCCCACATAACTGGGGAGAACCCTTCGCTCCAGACAAGGCATTGTCTAGCGTCCTGCCAATGCCACCTCCTCTGACAAACTCCTACCAGAGTATGTTGATCATCGTGTGAACTCATGTACAACCATCATACCAAGACAACCCAAGGATTCTGTCCATAAACTGGTTGGCCATTGGTGTTGGCTGAAACTCCCCTAGCAAATGCATGCGCTCAACCACTAGGTCAATTATACAACAAATGTCGTAGTCAACTGGCATATCTGGGAAATGATAGGTGGTCTCACCCGAATCCCAATGTCAGTCTGGGCTTTTGGTATTCCCACTGCTTGAAAGCTTCAGTTGAGATTCACCCCAGTTCACTACCATCTCCATAGCCCACTCCGTTGGGTACCAACTCAGAATCTCTCGCTATCCAAACCAAAGATAGGGATCAAATATACGAACTCCCATTCATAGAATAATCCCTCTATCCTGCAAATGATGCACCCAATGCAACTTGTGTCGCCTCATCTCACCATCCTGGTCAACACATAAATTCTATCGAGGTGACTCTGCCTCTCCCTCTCCAATGTGTGGAGGCAACCTACTAGTGCTACCAGCGTCATCTATGTATGTTTGAGTAGGGATGCTCTGTCGCTCCAATGTGCACTCCAGCTGAACCATTAGGGAACCCAGCCGTTCCCCAACGGGAGTCAATTTGGCTACTGACTCGACACAAACTACTCTCATGCCCTCCAACTCCTTATTCTGCTGTAGAATAGCCTCTCGCACTACCGTGGCCTTCTTTCTCAAGGTTAGAAGGTCAACCCATAATTAATGAAATTGCCGAGGGTGACTATCATATGTAAACTTTGTCACAAATCTAGACCTCTCCGTCTCCTTTGGTACCTTGTCAATTGTCAACACCTCATCAACAAATGGCCCTCCAAGTGTATGCTCTACTCCCTCAACCAAGGTGTTAGTCAAAGCTATCAAATAGGTCTCCAACGATGATGACTCATGCACCACACCGGGTGTATCGATGTGCTTCTCACTATCCTACGTGCCCTCCTAGTCAAACTCATTCTCAAGCTCCCTAACATTTAAATCTTGATCTCCACTAGCAGAAACGCCCCCTGGTCTCACCCTTTAAATGTCCTCGTCCTATCCACTCCCTTTGAGGGCGTATGGTGTCCTTTCGGTCAAATCCCTCCATGAGCCTATGTGTGAACTCTGTGTAGGATGTGATATGTGCATGACCCAAAGAGATCAACCCTTGGTACCACCACTCCATAACATCTCCATCCAAGTGCAAAGTGGCATGTCTAATAACATCTGCCTCCCTCATGGGGTTTAGTCGGAAATATGTGTCCAGTTCTTGTACCCATGTTTTGAAAAAACTCTTAGCTGAGCCATCAAAGTGGATGAGGGTCATTTCCCCCCCAATGATACTCACTCTCCCTTGAGCCATGGGTTTGTCTATGGTTCACCCATCACAATGCATACACACCGAAATCTTCCATGATCTTGTTGGCTACCCCACAACTGGCCAAGATCATGCTCTAATACCACTGTAATGTTCCTATTAGGAAATTAACAGTGAATAACAGAGAAACATGCTCATAAACATCACCTAAAAATGGCAAACATGCATTATTAAATAACAGAGACACATATATTGGCGCCAAAAAATGGGTCTTTATATTAAATTTTGAGTTGAATAAGTACAATATGGTGAAGAAAAGAGGAAATTTGGCTTGCTACAACAAGAAAGTAAAGCCTTAGGTTGAGAAATCACTATCCAAGTGCTCAAATATCAGCCCAACTAAGCTCTGTGCAAACCCAGTAAACCCCTGCTCCTGCTGTTGGAAGAAAATGGTGATATCTGCTACTCCTGCACTCAAAACTTACTAAAATTGCAATTGTTGCCTCTCCCCAATGTGCTCAACAAAACCTAGAAAGGAATATGCTCTAGACCAACCACCCAAAAAACCCACAAAATGGTGCAAAATACTAGCTAAGTAATAAAGCACATTGCTAAACAAAATGGGATTTCGGGCCTGAATACTACCTGGAAAACTATGCAAATTTAACAGGGGCTTCTCCTCCAAATACCCATAAAAACCAAAAAAGCTTTGGGCCTAGTTCCAAACTTCCAACTTTACCCTCAAATAGAGTGAGCTCCTCCCCTAACTGGGAAATTTGTACCACCTAGAATTCTATTGCGAATGCCCACCAAAAATAGCTGATCAATCCCTCTAATAATTTTCCTTATGTCCCCTAGCACAACTCAGCCCCAACTCCAGTCTATCCTCCACGATGGATGCTGCTCATCTACTGACTATGCATGCCCCAGTCAGCCACTTTTGCGCATGCCCAGGAAAATAATTTCATCCTGAAGTGCTGCCACCAAATCAACCTACAATTCACTTGCAAAAATGCTGCCAAATACTCAGGAAATGAGCCTCTAATTTCCCCAGAACAATCTCTGATCTGTAGCTCTCTCCTCCCACAAAGGTGTGGTCCTTTTGTGCACCTAGTCTGCTCCAGAATAACTCGATTTCACCTGTAGAATCCCTTTGGTACAACCTCAGATGTATAACAAATCTCCCCTAGGATGGTACTCGAAGTTCACTAAAGGAGTTGAGATTTCACTTTGGAAATCTCTTGTGCTTAACAACGCTCTGTTGACCCAGCTAAACAACTTGAGAAAACAATAGTTCAAATGTCAAATGAGCAAAAAGTTCCCAAAATGAGTGCCTCACCTTCCATTTATAATTTCTGCCCCTTCTCTTTCTTTGTGGGCTCCACCCAACGAATTTCTTTTTCCCTCCTTCTCTCGCCAAGTCGAGCTTTCCAAGGGGTGCGTATTCCCTCATGGAGTAGCCCCCACCTTCCACTAGCTCCACGATTTTTTCCCTTTTTCTAAGGGGGTCCCTTTCTTTACCCAAAAATTAAATCTTCTTTTGATTTATCCAATGTCTTAAGTTTTAATACCAAAATATCCCCAATTGCCAAAATTGCCAAAATGGAATTGCTTCTTAACACAATTAATTAATTGGGGATATTCCATCAACACGATTACCACTCTCATAATGACATAATGTTCTAGTTTTCACTTGATTGTGAACACTTCAAATTGTTTTTTTTTTCAAAGAAAAATATGTCAAAGATCTTGTTGCATGATGGTCTTCCTTACACATAAGAGATGCCTACCCTTGATAGTTTTACTTTCCTTTCACATTGGACATGCCCACCCTTAATGCCTTTATGAAGATCTTAGCATTGATGTTGTAATCGATGAACATCTCAATGCTCTATTGATGATTATGGTGACGAGCCTTGATATATTGGGTAATGTTATATTTTTCTTCCTTGCTGATGATGTTTTTGTCATGATCCTGGTAAACATTGGTCTAGTTTAATGATGGATCATAACAGTGTTGTCACTCTTATTTTGTATTCTCGCTCATGCTATGTTTGTCATATGACATAGCAAGGTTTATATTTAAGTATTCCAATCCATGCCTTAGATGTCTGATGAAATTTGAGGGACAATGGTATACTATGATGGGAAAAAATTATGATGCGATTGCTAGATGGAATCACATTGAAATATTTCTTATGATGACGGTGTTAAGTGTCCGTGTGAGGAATTCCTAAAACCATTATTAATTCCCTGGTCCTGTCCATTATCTTTAAACACTTCGATTATCATTTGAGATTGTCATTATCCTAGGGATTATTACTCTGATCTCTACTACAATGCTCTCAACTTTGTAACTGTCACCTTGTACTATCACTATTCTCTATGATAATTGCATGATGCTCCTTGTATACTAGCTCTATTGATTTAATTTCAATATTCAATGCTTATTGTTGTTCGTAACTGAGGTAATTATGTGATGGATGAAGGTTGAATGAGTCTTGTTCAACCCATTTGCAACCATTTTATCCCATAGACCATTCAAATTAATTGCTAAATTTTACATTTTTTTCCATTGTGCATCCATGTTCAAGTGTTGAGTTGTTTTAAGAGTCATGGAGAAATTAAAATACGATTTCCATGAGCCTTCATCCATGGAAGGTCTAGAGAGAATTCCAGAATATAATGCTTGTAAACAGAGGTTGATTGTAGAAGGGTGGCATGATTTTCTTGGCAAGTTTCAAGGGTCAAATGATGAAGTTGTTTTGCAGAATGCACGAGGGTTTGAAAACAAAGTAGCTCGAATTAGAGATTTGGTCATGACTGTGAATGAGAAAACTATCACTCGAGTAAATAGCTTAGCCTTGGAAAGTATTAAATGGTTCAAAAACAAAGGCATAGAAAAACAACTGAGCAAATAGTTTCTCAACACAAGGCACCAAAAGATTAACTGGGCAAAAGGCATACGTCGTTTGCGGGTTAAGGACGAATGGTGCATCTTGCTGTTTATTCTTCATAAATATTTGACGTGTGAGGGCACATATGCGACAACTTTTCTGTATCACATTAGATTGTTGTTGCATTTCACTGGAAAGCAGAGGATTAACGATCCTTATTTTCTGTTAAGGAGTTTACAAAAGATGTCTTAGGGGTTTTTTTAAAGCTATAAAAAACCCTTACACTAGCCTTTATCATTACATGGTCATTAAGATGTTGATTATAGATGAATTAAGGGTTAGGAATGATATTTGGAATGACTTCTTGTAACGAAATAGGTTTATAACATTTGTGGAGAAATCAAACAACCATCCTAACCCTGAAACACCCGAGGCAGAAAATATTCCAAAGGGTAATCAATTGAATGTCGTTTTCTCCTCATACCCTAAAAATTCGAGGAAGAGAAAAATTGAAATGCATGTAACTCCATCATTTAAAACTCAAACCCTTGCCGTTGGCTGGAGGATTACGTGAAGTATGATAAAAGCTAACCGACCCTCTTCTAAAACCTTAGAACCTCAAACAATTGATTTGGATCCAGAACAAGAGGGAGAAGAAATGATGCTAGATATTGCCGGTACCTCTAATAAAGGGAAAGATAAGCTTCATAGATTTGAAGAGTTTACTACAAAGTTCATGGCTCAAATTAAAAATCTAGTAGCTAACACAAATCAAATTAACAACCCTGTTGTAGATACAAATCAATTTAAAGCCCTATAGTAGACCAAGAAACAAACCAGTTTGAAACTCCTATGGCAAAGGTAAATACAAGATTTGATTTTCCATTTGATCCTCCTGTAGCGAAAACCAATGATGTTTACTCCACTAATCAACAAAATTTAAAAGATCCCATTTATCACTCTTTATTAAAGAAGAAAGACAGGACAATCAAGAGGTTGAAGGGGGAAATACGGGAGTTCATTGTCCTTGAGAGAGACATAAAAGGGGAGAATGAAAAATTGAGAGCATATAGTACTAAACTACAACGTAAAAATGACAAGTTAAGTGTTAAGAACAAGAAGTTTCAGAATCTAGGCCAAGAACTGGATGAAATGTCCTAAACATTATGTTTTTCACAACAAGATATTAAAAAGGAGAATTAAAGAAGTCAGAGACATGGGAGGAAGGAATTTGAATATTTTGGTTAATGTCGTTGGGCTCTAGTAGAGGGCCATAACCTCATATATTAGATGTTTTTGGTCTTAAGGTTTGGCTTGCATGAGGACATGCAAGGATATCAGTGTGGGGTTATGTCGAGCCTGTGTTTTGTTTAGATTTTTACATCTTTTTTCCCTGGATCTCTTATGTCTTCACCCGCCTCCAGTAGTTACAACCATCATTTTGTATATTTTTGAGCTATTATATAGGCATGATGAGGTAATATGTTATTATTTGATGAATTCCCTTTGTCCTTAATGATTTAAGAGAATTTATATGGAAATATCACTAATAATGTCTATGTGGAGGTTGTTCTTGTGACATGTGTAGAATTCATGTTCAATCAGTACAGTTCCTGTTCCAGCAACATAGTCCCTGTTCCAGCCACATAGTCCCTGTTCATGCATTGCAATCCATGTTCCCACCTCCATGATTATCGTATATCCAGTTGTTGTGAGGAAAATTAAGTATATCGATTTTGTCAAGTGAAGGTTGGAGATGGTATGGTGTTTCTCTAACCACGCCCAGGTTCTTCGAACAAGCATGAGATTCACTGTCAAATATTGGGTCAACTTTCTTCTATGAACAACAAATATTGCTACGCATGAATAACAACGATCCTGCCAGCTGGTTGTTCATTGTCAGATCATTAACAATTCATTTCTAAGTCAAGAATGCCTTTGGTTTGTATGGATTCAGATCAGATTAAAAACTTTAAAAATGGATATGATGTTTAATCTCTGATCCAGAGAATTAGGAGGCATTGTTGCTATAAATTCGAGGACCTTGTAATGTAAAGGGGGAGGAGATAATAGGCAATAGAGGGAAGCTAAAGGGGAGATTTTGTTCCAGTGGGATGATCCTAGAAAGGGGATCACTGGGATTAAGTTTTGCTTGATTAAACTCATGTAACATATTTCAAGATACCTAATACAAGCCGATATCAAATTTATATTTACTGTCCTTGGTTTTGCCAAAGTTGTGATTCACATTTTTTTGGGACAACGAGTTGGGTGGTTTACGCCCACCATCCCAAGCATTGTCCCCTATCTCCTTAGATTTCCTATGATGTGGTGTAATTGCTAGCATAGATATGAGATTGAATTTATTTAATCTTCTATTCAGAGTTCCTTTGTTGTGGTGATAATATATGTGCATCTGGTTGGTATTTCATTTACATTAATCTCTCTTTTATTAATTTCTTTTTGAAATGCATTGATATGAGTTGTAACCAGGGTTTTGTTTGGAAGTTCGAGTGAGAACAACGTGAAGGAGTCTTTTTTTATTGTATATAATTTCAACACTCTGTATCTCCTTTGATTACATGCTAAGGGTATCACTGTTATGATGTCTAAGTTGGCATAAAAGCACCAGTGGAGATCTCATTATATGTGAAATATTCAATTAAAATATGATTAAGATACCTAAGTATGGATATGATGTATTATGCCTAGATAATATTGTGAAGTTTCCAAATGTCAGATTGATTCTTTGAGATTATCTCTAGTCAAGATTACATACAAGCCATAAATGATGTCATGAGTAAACCTTGGTATTTCATCAGAACTGATCATTGCATCCTTTACTATTTTGAAAAGTATTGCATGCAAAACTCTGATGCATGTTTAAGATTAATATCTTTGCATTGCAACAACATTCAATAGTTTTCTTTAAAGGACCGAGATAGACTTTGAATTGATATGGAGTGGCTCTGCATTCATATATTTGTTTTGTAGTTTATATAAACAACATTATTTTTGCTAAAGAGTGTTCAGCTTAATTACAAAGAACTTGAATTTTGATGCAAGTGCTTCCTTTCCTTTTATTTCAGAGCGTGGCAATAATTTTCGAGAAGAACTTAGACAACATTTCCCTTTTCATTTCTAGAGTGGATTGCCAACATGAAGGTTTGAATGAAACCTACATCCCCTTGTCCCCTGGATAACTGAGGCATGCTTTCTATAGGGGTCGCTCAACCAAGAAGAGGAGCCAGGAGTGGGATCTATGTGTGTTTTCTTACTTTGAAATTTTTGTTTCTTGAGTGATGTCTTTGAATTATTTGCAAGAGCTTGAATGATATTAAAAAGGTTTCACAGATTTCTGAGGTCTTCTTATGGAATTTATTACGCTACACCTCAAAGCTTACACAACCTGGATTAACATATTAAATGTTGCCACATTAGCTTTGTATTTATAACTCTCAACAACATGTGTGGTTTCATAATTTTATGCCTCATTTCTTGCTGTAGCTAGTTAATTTTTTAGATATTCACTGTATTTTTCTCTAGTAGAATATTACAACATGCTTTGTCGCATGCCTCGACTCAACCGTATGTTGATTTTTAATGTACCTTGGACAAGTGGTTTCCCATGGGTTAGTCTCTACCTAGGGAAAAGTCTCCAAAATAATTGTTTTTCTAAGTGTGCATTTATAAAGTGAAAATGACTTTATAAGTGGTAAAGTTAATGTTAAATTAAAAAGTGAAAAGTGACTTTAGACATAAAGTAAAATGTGGGTACTTTATTTAATGGGTGAGTTAAAAAAATAGAAAGTGAGAATTAAATGCACATTTATTCTCATCCCTTGATCTAAATGAATATGAGCCATTAGATCTTAGGGTTGCCCAAAAGTCATTTAGGGAAACAAAAGGGGGAAAAGAAAATAGAGACTACATTCATTCTTACATTGGAGAAAGGAGGCTGAGAGCTAGAGAAAAGTTTTGGAGAAATTTGTTGCAAAAAGCTGGAGGAGTAATTTTTTGGCAAAGCTGGGCATGAACAAGGCATAGAAGACAACATAAGGTACAATATGAACAACATTTAATGCTGTGAGTTGTAGCTGTTCGAGAGAAGTTTTTGATTTTTTAGAAATTCGTACACTCTGTACAGCGGTATAGGATCCGTATAGTACAATCCGTATCTGTACAATACATATTTTCAGCTTCAAGTGGGCATGGAAATTGAGGCAAAGTGGGCACAATTTTCAAGGAGTTTTGGGCTGAAGAGATAAGTTGTATTTTGTTGTTTTGTTTTGTCTGTGTTGGGATATTCCAACACATAGGAAATAATTAAGTACAACTTGGTCTAGTGTATAGTTAGGTAAAATGTGTTTCTTTAGTATGTACTTTTTGTAACTTACAATCTGATGGTCACAATATGTTCTAGACATGACTTGATCTGACGGTTCATTCTCTCCTTGGTATTACTGACACTTGATTCGTGGATTAACACTCGATTGGTCCATGATCTCTATTTAAAGAGCATGGGGGTCATTTGTTAGGTGACCGTTCATGAGAGAAGCTTATGTAAATTTTCTTTCTTTTACATTAATAAATTGCCTGAAGTGGCTGCGTTGGCTCAGGCCGTGGACTATTTCCCTCTTTGAGGGTTTTAACCACGACAAGAATACTGGTGTACTAATCTGTGATTTGTTTGTGAGCGGTGTCCTTTGGTGTTCTATCTAAGGAGATTGCCCTGTAAATTCCTACATGGTATTAGATCTATTCGAGGGCCAAATTTGTTGTTGATCCAAATCCGAAAACGATACAACTGCATCCAACTGTCGTTTCCTAGATCTACTGTTTCTGACCACTTTCGGGCTGAGACGACTGCTCTATTGTGTTAGGAGCATCTGCTCTATTTGCAGTTATAGTTATTTATCCCTTTGTTTATTTCAATTTATAGTTCTCTATAATTTTTTTAATTACCAGATCTAAACCTATCATTTCTGCTTATGCTCTTTGCCCTGCGACTCTATGTGATCTGGGTAAACCAGAAACAAAAATAAAGGATTTATCTTATGCCTATGCTCTTTTCCGTTGCGCCTTAGTGTGATCTTGGAAAATCAGAAACATTGAGAAAAATATTTAGTTTTCGGTCAAATCTAACTTTAAGTCGTAAGGCTTGGATTACTTTTGCTTGTTCGTTTTGGGTTGTATAGTTTTATTTATTTATTTATTTATTTATTTTGTAGGCAAAAAATGAGTTTTTCAAGTAAGCACACACTTCAAAGCTTTAGTGAACAAAAGAAAAAACCCTTTTTCCTTTTCAAAAATTACTAACCTTTTAAACTAGCTCACTTGGTCCAAATTTACTTTATGAGAATAGAGGTCTTGGGTTCAAGTCTTTCTTTTTGTTGAGTTACTTTTTCAAAAAACACATGTAACTTATGTTTTAAAGTTACTGTATGTAAAAGTGTTCTCACCCATTATAAAAAGTGAGTCACTTATAATTCTAAAGTCACTTTATATTTTATTTAAGTTACAATTTAATGGATAATTCATAAAGTACCATTGTAAAAGTGACTTTCACTTATTTATAAAAGTGGGTCACATAAAATAATCTTCTTTTTTTAAAATGAATTTTTATTTTTTATTTTTTTATTTTTTTAAATATAACACTATCATTCACTTCCCAACATTCACGTAGTTAGTTGGGATCTTCAACAACTTTTCTTCAAAAAGTCGTAACTTCTTCATCCGGAAGATGTTTTCAGAGCCATTTTTTTTTAATTGGCCTAATTTTTCGAGTTGGAACACTTAGTTTCAACAACAACAGCTTCAGTTCCTTTTAAAATGGAAAGTCCATACCTAATTATTCTTGATAGCACCAACTACTTCCAATGGTTATATTACATTGTGGATTTACTTAGAAGTAAAGGTGTTTATAGAATAGCCTTAGGTCAAGAGTCTAAACCTAAAGATGAAGATAAGCAAGTCAAATGGGAAAATAAGCAAGATCAAACACGTGGGTTGATAGAGATGTCTATTTCTCTAGACCTTAGATTCCATATCGTAGAAATTGATACCCTCGATGAAGCAATGAAACAATTCAATAAAGTTTTTAGAATTAAAAATGAAATTAGAGCCCATCAATTCGAAAATGAGTTGCTTACGTTGGATCCCAATAATTTTTCTTCCATTGAATTTTTTTGTCCAAGTTCAAGACCCTTAGACTTCTCTTGGAAGGTGTTAAGGTTAAGAAAGAAGATGATAGCCTTATCTATTCCATTTTTACTAAGTTAGGAACAACCTACTTTGTGTTTGTTTCCACCTTCTATTCTACTAGAGAAGCCTTTATTTCTCAAGGACAAGAATACAAGTCCCCCTTTTTTGATGCCTTTTGTGATTCTTTAATAAGAGAATAAGAAAAATCTTACATCTTCGTCTTCTTCATACTGGAAAGTCTTCTAAGAAAGCCTTAGCAACCCAACAATAACCAAGTTCAAAGAGTCCTAAAAAGAAACATCCTAAAAATAATGGTCCTAAACCAAACAAGGGTCCTCAGCCATTTCAGTCTCAAAATGAAAAATCAATTCAACAAAATGATAAGACAACTAAAAACAAAGGGAAGAAGACTGATAGACATTGCAACTTTTGTAATCATGATGACCACTTAGAATCCAAATGCTTTAAGAATATCGAAACCTTGGAAGCAGCAATGAAGAATCATAACATCCATTTGGAGCACTCTTGAACTTGAACTTCATCTTCTTAAAGCACAAGTTTAACAACTTTGGGTCATCAACTCTTCCCTCGGGTATTTGTTGCTCATAATGATGAAGTGAACAAACTTTGGGATGAATGATTTGGTCACTTAAGCTATCGCTCCCTTCAAAATCTATGTAAAGAAAATATGGTGATAGGTCTTCCTATGGTATCTTGCAAAGATGGTGTTTGTTCGGGATGTGTACTCGGAAAACATCATTCGTATAGTTTTGAAAAACGTGCCTCTTGGCATGCCTCAACCCCTTTACAACTTGTGCATAATGATTTATGTGGTCCACTTCTAGTTGTTTCATTCTACGCCTACAAATATTTCTTAACTTTCATTGATGATTTCTCCAGACGCACTTGGGTATACTTCTCAAAACTCAAGAGTGAAGTCTTTAACATGTTCTTGGCTTTTAAGGCCTTTGTTGATAAACAATCCAAACATCAAATTCTTAGGCTAATATCTGATCATGGCAGTGAATATGTTAACAACAAATTCATCAATTTTTGCATCGAGCATGGAATTCAATTGCAACATACTATTCCATATACTCCACAACAAAATTGTGTAGCTGAAAGGAAGA
The DNA here is from genome assembly GCA_000404065.3 of Pinus taeda. Lineage (NCBI taxonomy): Eukaryota > Viridiplantae > Streptophyta > Pinopsida > Pinales > Pinaceae > Pinus > Pinus taeda. Next base: position 23,251 of record APFE030638456.1, read on the forward strand.
ATCACACCTTAAAATAAATAGCTAATTGTATGCTTCAATCTAAAGGACTTAATCTTAGTTTTTGGGCAGAAGCAATTAACTGTGCAAATTACATAGTAAATCACACTCGTACTAATATTTTAAAGAATATCACTCTAGAAGAAGCATGAAGCTCAATTAAACCAGATGTAAGTCACTTTTGTGTTTTTGGAAGTGAAGCATAGGCTCATATTCCAGATGAGAAATATAAAGCCTTAGAACCTAAGAGTGAAAAATGTAATTTTGTTGGATATTCTAAAGATGTCAAAGGATATAGATTTCTTCAACCTAAATCCAAAAATGTTATCATTAGAAGAGATGTAAAGTGTTGGAAATACTGAGATGGGAGGGGGGTGGGTGAATCAATATTCCTTTCAATTAGTATTATTATTAATCTTTCATAGCATTAGTTAATCTTCAATTATTATCAATGTTTGTACAATGATAGCAGTAAACAAAAGGAACACAAATACACACAATTTTTAAGGTGGAAACCCCCTCCGGGACAAAAACCATCTGAACGCTTTTCTAATAATTCTTTAATCTTCAACTCCAATTGAAAAGAAAGCTTCAAGTTCCTAGAACCTAAAAAAACATTCTTCTCTAGCTCCCACTGGATGGACGTTCCAACGCCCGAGATTCTTCAGTAATCAACTAAACGGGTGCCCCAACAGCCAATGAGCTACAATTCACCCTAGGACCACCCTATCACCCTAAAGTTTTCATAGGCCTGAACCTGTTGGTGACTTCATGCACCAGCCTAACACCACCCTACCACCCTTTAGAAGAATAACAAAAGAATGGATTCCCGTACCAGGGAAAATGACCCACTTTACAATGATATAAAATGATGTAGAAGAAGAAGACGCACTAGACCATAACCCCAACTATGACACAACCACCTAATGATGATCCTTGATCTGAAAATCACTTGTGAGTGATCTCAGTAAGCAATTAATGAATGAAGGTATTACAGACTCATGTGCTGGTGTGTGTCTATGTTATCTTAGGCAATAGATCAATCAGATTGCAAAATACACATACACTGGAAAATGGAAGATAACAAGAGAAACACAGTAAGAAAATAAAAGAACACAACAAATTAATAAGGAGTTCACCCTATCCTCCAGGGCTATGTTTCCGGTCCAGCTTTCAGTGGTGGCCTTCTTTAATTATGTCTTTAAAGCAAAGTTTTTACGGTGAGGAGCTCAATTTGAGTCTCCTGAAACAGATATCCTCACCGGGATGGCTTGAACCTCTCAAGCCTGGTTCTATCTGCTCGATGCTGCCTTACGCTGCAGGTCAGCTCAGCTCTTTGTTTTCTACTTCTTGCTTCACTATCTCTTTCGCCTTTTCCGTCACTGTTTTTCTTCTCTGGTTCTTCCTCTTCTTCTCCTCTTTTGTTCTTTGTCTGTTCATGGCTTAAAGCCAATTTGTCTCATGATTTTTCGCTTCCTCTTCCGCCACTTCCGATCACCTGGTACTGTTCCTTTGGAGTTCCCTGCCTCTACGTCATCACCAACGTCTCACAGGGAGGTGGCCACTTGTCCTCTCACGAACTGCGCCAGCTCTTCCTTAATGGTTCGGTATTTGAGTTGCACTGTGGAATGACTCATCCACCAACTCAACGGTCAAATTAGACTTAGACTTTTATATGCCGCGGCTTAATTCCCTTGTCAAATCCGGTTTCTCCTCGGGCGCAATCTCCACCATCAAATCTGGAGTCCCTAGATCCTACAGTGTTCGCTCATTTCGCGCGGTTGACTTGCTCGACCGTTAGCTTGCGATGAGAGGCGGTTTTCTCTCTCATCTGCCGGACACACGTCGTGCAATGAATGGAATCGCTCCTTCTCTGCTCAAATCCACTTACTGCCCAATGTGCCTCCAATATTCCGTCAGTTTTTGGAGCACGGGACCTGCCTTTTGCCTTAGCACTTTCCCTACTATTTCCCGGCTTCCCATGCGATCGAGCGCTTGGGGCTTTACCTTCTCGAGGGGTTTTGCCCAGCGATGCAGGTGCTAATCGCGCATTAGAAATTGCCTCCGTTTCCTGATCTGGGCTTCCTAACTGCCAGTTTTGCCTTTTGCGTGGTCTCCATGGGCCTCGGTCAGCGCACTTTGATCGAGGTCCTCGTCATTCCTTGCTGGCTAAAAACTACCACTATCCAGAGGTCTCCCTGATAGCTCTTTGTTCTTAAATTCGAAGTCTGTCCTAATTTGATGTAGTTATGGCATTTTGGTAATTTTCATGGATCCAATTCGGATCACGGCCTTCCCACTGAAAAAGCTTTTGGACCACCAAAAGTTGGTTTTCAAGCATCGACTAAGTGAGGGTACAATTGTCTCACTTGTCCAATTTTATCCACTTTGCACTGCTCAGCTTTGAACCCTTGAGCCCAACTCTAAGGTACTCAAAATCTCTCTTATGCGTCGTCCTCACCTTCCTGTCTAGAACTATGTCTTCCTGCAATTCATTAAGATATTCAGGTAGTAGGTCATCAATAGAAGGCAATTGACTTTGCTCTTCGGGATCTTCAATTAGTGAAGGCTCAAAAAATCTCAAGCAATCTGCATTTACGACTGAGTAGATGTGCATGTAAGCTGGTAGATCAAGGCGAAAAGCATTCTCACCAATCTTCTCAAGTATCTTGAAGGGTCCATACTCAATACGCTTTAGCTTTTTACCTTCACCTTGCATCCTGTCCTTGCTGATATACAGCCAGACTTGGTCACCAACTTGGAAACTATGCTCCATTCGATGCTTGTCATGCCTTGCCTTGTATTTGGCTTGACTCTTTCCCAGTTGTTCTTGTACTTCCTGGTGGATCTCTTGGATTTGTTCGATGAACCTAGTTGCCCTGTCCACATCACTGTGTCCCTCAACTGTGGTGTCTTTACCAAAGACAAAATCCAAAGGAGACCTTGGTGTGAAACCTAGAAGAATGTTTTTATCTGGATTTTAGACCTCTGTGGCTAGTTTCTTTTGACTTAGTTACCGGAGAATCCACAGTAAGAATCATTTTTTGCCAACGTTTCAAATCCCAATCGGGATCCATCATCAGGACCAAATGAATGCTTGATAGAAGAAGAGCTGGTCATGAGAGATAAATAGTAAAGAGGAAGAAAAATTAAGAAGTATTAAGAAGAAGGTCGGCTGTCATATTCTATGAGAGGTCGGCCAATTTTCTTTTATTTATTTTAATTAACTAAATTTTAATTTTAATTTTTTT
>APFE030638456.1:31247-57251 GCA_000404065.3 Pinus taeda
CTTCTGGATTTCCATTCTTTCCTCTAGCTTCTAGATGAGTAGCTTGTACAAATACCTCATCTATACTAGTGGGATTAAACATGAGGATAGTGTGCCTCATGTAGCTATGTAGACCACCAATGTACTTCAACAGAGTCTTAGGTGAGTCTAATGAGATTCTTAGAATCAATGTTCTCTTTCTAAATTCTTGAGTGTACCTTTGCACACTTTGCCCTTTCAACTGTTGAAGAGTTTGCCAGCTCATCATGGCTTGCTGTATGTAGGCCAATGGATAGAACTGCTTTTTGATTGCAGAAACAAATTCACTCCAGACAGAGATAGTCTTACCATGTCTTTTCATGTCATCTTGGGTCTTGCGTTCCCACCAAACCAAGGCAGTGACTCCAAGGCGTAGGCTTGCCAACTGAATCTTGCTCTGTCCGAATCGATTCTGCACTCTGCAATAAACATCAATTTGTCTAATTCAATTGTCCAACTTTTCTGCATTCAACTCTCCATCATATATAGGTAAATCAAATTTGACATCTAGTTTAATCAAAGATGCTTTCTTTTTATGTTTAGGGCTATTAGGAGGTAGTAGAGAGCTTTCTTCTTTCCCCTTGCCTTTTGAGTGGTCATGGAAGTGAGACTCATCTTCTCCTTTATCTTGTTTAGAGCTTGATGAATTTTCATCTTTGTGTTTTCTAAAATCCCTATACATTTCCTCTACCATGGACTTTATGGCTAGGAAGCTATCTATGAATTGAGGGTCTAGCCCCATAAAACCTTCCTCTAACATTGTCTTCCGAGGATAGACTCTCCCAATTTCAGGATTAGTTTCTACCAACTCTCCTTCTTCTAATTTGAGCTTTGATCTAGTTAGCATTCAACAAGTAAACCAACACAAGCTTGTCTAACCTTAACAACCTAAAGCTCTGATACCACTTGATCTGAAAATCACTCGTGAGTGATCTCAATTAAATAGTTAATGAATGAAGGTATTATAGACTCATGTGCTAGTGTGTGTCTATGTTATCTTAGGCAAAGGATCGATCAGATTGCAAAATACATAGACATTGGAAAATGGAAGATAGCAAGAGAAACACAGTAAGCAAATACAAGAACACAACAAATTAATAAGGAGTTCACCCAATCCTCCAGGGCTATGTCTCCAGTATAGCTTTCAGTGGTGGCCTTCTTTTATTGTGTCTTTAAAGCAGAGTTTTTACAGTGAGGAGCTCAATTTGAGTCTCCTGAAACAGATGATGCTTAACAGGGTTGTTCTTGGATTCCCTAAGCCACTAGAGTGCACAGATTCTTTCCTTACCAAGTCTTGACCTCTCTGGTCTTCAATGGGAGGAGCCCAATACGGTACTCAATTCCCGATAGTTATCCTCACCGGGATAGATTGAACCTCTCAAGCCTGGTTCTGTCTGCTCGATGCTGCTTTACACTGCAGGTCAGCTCAGCTCTCTGTTTTCTGCTTCTTGCTTCACTGTCTCTTTCGCCTTTTCTATCACTATTTTTCTTCTTTGGTTCTTCCTCTTCTTCTCCTCTTTTGTTCTCTGTCTGTTCATGGCTTAAAGCCAATTTGTCTCATGACTGTTTGCTTCCTCTTCCACCCCTTCGGATCGCCTGCTGCTGTTTGTTTGGAGTTCCCTGCCTCTGTGTCATCACCATCATCTCACAGGGAGGTGGCCAGTTGTCCTCTCACGAGCTACGCCATCTCTTCCTCAACGGTTCAGTATTTCAGTTACACTATGGAATGACTCATCCGCCAACTCAGCGGTCAAATCAGACTTCAGACTTTTATATGCCGCCGCTTAATTCCCCTGTCAAATCTAGTTTCTCCTCGAGCGCAATCTCCACCGTTAGATCTGGAGTCCCCAGATCTTACGATGTTCGCTCATTTCGTGTGGTTGACTTGCTCGACCGTTAGCCTACGATGAGAGGCGGTTTTCTCTCTCATCCGCCAGACATGCGTCGTGCAATGAATGGAATCGCTTGTTCTTTACCCAAATCCGCTTACCAACCAATGTGCCTTTGATATTCCGCCGGTTTTTGGACCACAGGACCCGCCTTTTGCCTTAGCACTTTCCCTTCAATTTCCTAGCTTCCCATGCGACCCAGCGCTCGGGGCTTTACCTTCTCGAAGGGTTTTGCCCTAATCGCGCATCAGAAATGGCCTCTGTTTCATGATCTGGGCTTCCTAACTACCAGTTTTGCCTCCTGCGCGGTCTCCGTGGGCCTCGGTCAGCGTGCTTTAACCGAGGTCCTCGTCGTTCCTTGTTGGCTGCAAACTGCCACTGTCCAGAGGTCTCCCTGATAGCTCTTTGTTCAGAAATTCGAAGTCTGTTCTGATTTGATACAGTCATGGCACTTTGATAATTTTCATGGATCCAATTCAGATCAATCCTCAACCACCTGACACTACCTCTCCAACTCTTGGCAGATAGACACTTGTACAACTTTTACAATGACTCTGTACAATGACTGTATGAAATGCTACCCACTTGAAGACTTCATGTGGTGAACTTCTTGTTGCTATTCTGCACCTTGATTGCTGCTCTTGTCAGGCTACCCTTTACCACTCTTCAGAACATTAGGTTATGCATTAAGTCTTCTCTTAATGAATATATAATACCTGCAAAAAGTCTTCAAGGAAATACCCACGACACAATAATAGAAAAACTTACCTCATCCTGCAGAGCATATGTCAGTGTTAAACAAAAACAACATATTAGAATAAAAAGAAGCTAATGAAATTAAGAGATGAACATGCATATACAAAAGATACTTACCTGGATTTTACCTCTGCTGCATCATTTTGCTGCACGTTGCTCTTTTCTTCCCTAGAAATTCTGGTCCTTTGCAACCCTTGACAACACTTGATCTAGTTTTTTTTCTTACCTTCCAGGAGCACGATATTTAATATGATGTATCTCTTTGATTTCAGATCCCCAATATGTGATCTTCAATCCTGTAGTATCCCTCTGAGTCTTGTTTCCAATGCCACAAATCTAACCCAATTTGGATTCTTCAAGGCAAAGTTATGCCCAATCTCTCACAATGACCTAATTATGGACTAGTTCAGTAGAGTGAACTTGTACAACGTGCCACATGTCACTGTTTCCTCCTTCGGCTCTAAAATTGATACACAGAAAACTAAATTCCGTGCACTATCCGCCACTTTTCATAGAATTCCAATCGACTTCTCAGAGAGAGAGTTATGACGATTTTCCCAAGGTCACCTCTTTGAGATGAAATTCGGGAGCTTGCAAAAACCCTAACTTCCACAGATCATATCTCCGTAAATATAGTGAACCAAGATCTGAAATCTGGTCACGGCATTCATCAGGATTTCAGCTCAGATGGGTTTTAATTTCAACATTTAAGACTTCACATAAATAAAGTTATAGTGAAAATTCCACGATCACTACTTTTGGAGGATATATGAGATTTCTTTTTATAGAGTTGAGAGGGGCTTTTATAGAGAATGTTGGAGGGATTTGAGGAGCTTAAAAAATTATTAATTATTGACTATTTAATGAGAAAAATCAATGATAAATTCCATGCCACAACTCCATGGGGTTTTAGCCAACTAATTGGGGTTACTAACTTCAATCTTGAATAACTTACAAACCGTAAGGAATTACGAGGAGAGCTATATAATGATAGAAAGATATTTTTGAGTAGAGCATTCATATAATGGTTATGAGATGAGAAACCATGAATGATGATGCTCAATGTGCCATGGAATTTCAGGGTCATCCTTGGTGTTGCTTGGGTTGACATCAATGACAACCTCAGATCATCTTTAGATAAACAATATCCCCATTTGGCATTGATGGAAACACAAGTACCCCCCTACGATCAAGGCACCTCTTCCTACTGCCTTCTCTCCCCCTTTGACATCAATGGAAAAGGGTAACTCCCCCTGACACACAACCATCCTGTGGACCTATACACACTTCCACTCCCCCTTTATTTTCTGAATAAGGAAAATCTAATGAGAACTTGGGAGAATCCCAAGCTTCTGGCGAAGATATTCAAATTCTTCATGGGGTAAAGGTTTAGTGAAGATATTAACGATTTGTTCTTTTGTACCAACATATTCAATTTTTTTTTTTTCTTTTCAGCGGCTTGTTCTATAACACAATGATATTTGATCGGAATGTGTTTTGTTTTTGAATGCATGACAGGATTCTTGGAGATGCTAATGGCATTGGTGTTATCACAGAAGATGGGAATAGGCTCATTGAATTGTACTTTAAGATCTTGCAAAGTTTGTTTCATCCAAAGGAATTGAGTACAACAAGTTGTCGCTGCAATGTATTCTGCTTCCACTGTAGATAACGAGATTAAGGTTTGATTTTTGCTCAACCATGATACAAGACAACCACCTAGATAAAATGCTGCTCCACTAGTACTCTTACGATCATCAATGCTTCCTGCCCAATCTGCATTTGTAAAGGCTTGAATAATGAGATTGTTGCCCTTGGGATACCCCAAGCCATATACTATTGTGCCCTTTAGATATCGAAAAATTCTTTTGACAACAATAATATGTGATTCTTTTGGTGCTGCTTGGAATCTTGCTACTTGTCCAACTTTTGCATCATGTCTGGTCAGGAGGCTGTTACATATAGAAGACTACCGATCATAGATCTGTACAACCTCTGATCCACATCCTTAGATGAATCGTCTATGCTCAATTTGCAACCTGTTACCATCAGAGTAAGGACGGGTTTGCAATCTTCCATTTTGATTTTCTTGAGCATTTCCTTGATGTACTTGGCTTGACATATAAATATTCCTTTCTCTTGCTGAGATATTTGAAGCCCTAATAAGTATGTCAACTCACCAAGTAAAGACGTCTCAAACTCACTTTGCATCTTTGTAGCAAAGTTCTTACTTAGTCGATCATCATTGCTACCAAAGATTATATCATCCACATATACCTCAACAATTGTTAAATTATCTTTATCTATTTGTACGTAAAGATTGCTATCAATAATACCTTTGTTGAACCCTTGTTGATGTAGATATCCATCAAGATGAGCATACCATGCTCTGGGAGCCTGTTTGAGATTATATAGAGCCTTCTTTAACCTGCGAACATAGTCTTCTTTTTCTGATAGTAGAAAACCTTCAAGTTATTTGATGTAAACTTATTCTTCTAATTCGTCATTCAGAAATACTGACTTAACATCCATTTGGTAGACTTTTATTTTTCTTGAACATGCATAGGCGAGAAACATACAGATGGCTTCCATTCTGGAAACTGGTGCAAATTTTTCGTCGAAATCAATTCGTTCCACTTGTGCATAGCCTTTGCAAACCAATCTTGCTTTGTTTATGTTAACCTGCCCATCTTCATTCAATTTGTCCTAAACACCCATTTAGTTCCAATGATATTTTTATCTTTTGGTCGTGGAATTAATTCCTAGGTGTCATTCTTCTCTATTTGATCCAATTCTTCATTCATAACTGCTACCCAATGTTCATTCTGGCTGGCTTCCTCAAAGGCTCAAAGGTTGCTAGAAAAGCAATGTGAGCTTGTTATGATGAACTAAGCTGTCGACCTTTTCTTGTTCCAATTCCTTCATTTATGTCACCAATGATTTGATTTGATGGATGGGTCTTTTGAATCCATTCTTTTGTTCTCTTTGGAGGATCCTCTTGTTGTTGTTCTTGTATATCTTGTTGATCATTATTTACTTCTTTCTGGTTGACAATTGCTTCTTGTTCTAGAATTTTCTCTGTACCTTTTTCAATTTCTGTCTCAAGTTTCAAAGATTCTAGATCCTTATCATTATTTGTTAGAACACATATTCGTCAAATGTAACATTTATGATCTCTATTATCTATTTTCGTCTTAGATTATAGCATTTATAGGCTTTTCTTTTGCGTGAGTAACCAACAAAGATACCTTCGTCAACGCGTGATTCAAACTTACCCAAATTTTGATCTTCTCCTTTCATATAACATTTGCTTTCAAAGATTTTGAAATATTTTACATTCGCCGGTTTTCCTTTCCATAATTCATATGGGGTCTTGTTGCAATTATTTTTTAGAAGACTTCTGTTAATAATGAAGATTGTCGTATCAATTGCTTGAACCCAAAATTTTTCATCCAATTTTGAGTCCTTCAGCATTGTTCTATCCATTTCCTGTATGGTTCTGTTCTTTCTTTCAACAACTCCATTTCGCTGAGGTGTTTGCGCTGTTGAAAATTGTCTTTTTATTCCATTTTCGTCACAGTATTGCTGAAATAATTTGGAAGTGAATTCTCCGCCATTCCCTGATCTTACACACTTTATTTTCAAATTAGTTTCATTTTCGACCAACTCCTTGTAGATTTTAAAGCACTCAAATGCTTCAGATTTTTTCTTTAGGAAACTGACGACTATCATCTTGGTATAGTCATCTATCATTAACATGAAATATAATTCTCCATCTAAGCCTTTTGTTCTTATAGGACCACATAGATAAATATGTATCAATTCCAATGGATGTGATGCAAAGTGTTCTTTTATTTTAAATCTGAATTTTGTCTGCTTGCCGTGCCGACAAGCCTCACATAGTGTGTTGGAAAGTTTTTAGATTTTCGGCTTTTCTCGTACTACTTCCTTTTTTCTTATCCTGACAAGATTGTCAAAGTTTATGTGACCCATTCATTTGTTCCATAACTATATTTCATCTTCTTTTGCTAGTAGCCATGCTTTTGTTGCTTCATCAAGAACATATATGTCGTTTGGAGCTCGACTTGCTGTAGCCACAATTTTACCATACCTGCCTTTCCTGATTTCACATTTTGTGGAGTTGAATAAAATTATGTGTCCTTGATCATACATTTTTCCAACACTGAGCAGGTTGTGATTCATATTTTCAAGCAATAGAAAATTCTTGGCTAGAGCATCTTTGCTTCTGAGACTGACAGTACCTGATCCTATAACATTTGAAGATCCATCATTTCCAAAGGACACAGTTCCATCCTTCTTGTCTTTCAGAGATACAAATTTCTTTTTATCTCCAGTCATATGCGTTTAGCAACCGCTATCAACATACCACACATCTTTGTTGTTTTGAGCCTTGAGAGCAAGAGCACAATTATCATTCTTCTTCTTCTTCCATGTTCGTTCGTTCTGTGGCTTCGAAGATTCTTTTGGAGGATTTTCAAGTTTGCAGTCTCTGGCTATGTGTCCAAATTTTCGACATTTGTAACACTCAATATTATTTCTTAAATGTTCAAGTCTATTGATGTTTCGTTGAGCCCTGGGAGGTTCATATTTGACAGATCTCCTGGAATTGTATTGGTTCCTAGGGTACGTGCGACATTCTACACCTTTATGACCAGATTTTCCACATGAATAACAATAGGCATGAAAAATATGTTGGTACTTGGATGAAAATCTTCGTCGGGGAATTGTCTTCCAAGGTTGTTCTTGCGAATCTTATCCAATGAAGTCTACATGCCTGTTAAATCTCATAGGTTCATTATTTGTTGTAGAAGGTTCTGCTTCTTCTTCTTTGTAACCGAGGCCAGTTCTATCATTGTAATATCATTGATTGTTGATGAGTTCTTCCAATGCCCTTGAGCTATTGGCATAGTTTTGGACAGTGTTTCCCTTCTTCACTTCCTTACACAGCAAGACTACTTCAGCTTCTAATGCTTCCCTTTCTCGGTTACTTTCTTCCAACTTATTTTGAAGCGACTCTTCAATACATTTGTGTTATTCAACTTCAATTTTGAGACCTTGAACTTGTTGTTCAAGAGTATTGGAACAGATATTCTCAGCTTTGAGCTCTTTTATAAGCTTGATTGCCTCCTTAGAAAATTCTTCTATGGTCAACCCTTCTTGTTCATTGTTTGATACCTCTTGTTTATTGTGTTTGGCCATACACAATACTCTCTCATTGGCTTCTTCTTCACTATCACTGTCTTCATCAGATGATGAGATATCTTCTTTAGAGAGAAAGTTCCTTTTGAATCCTTTCTTCTTGCCTTGCTTGTTGAATTTCTTAAAGCCTTTATTTCCTTTTGAGTTTCCATCACTTCTGTTCAGACATTTTGCTGCGAAATGCTCAACCTCACCACAACCGAAACATATCAATGGACGTTTACCTTTGAATTTTCCCTTACCAATTTTTAGTTTTCTCGTAAAGTAAGCATATTCTCCATATGAAAAACCCTATTCATCATCTTCCTTTTCTTCACACTTGCAGGTGCAGGTCTTTTCCTTTGAAGGTTGTTTGTCCTTATTGGTTTTCTTAGATGCAGTGGACGCAGTTTCTAGATGCAAAGTACCCTCTTCTTCATCAAGTCTCATTTCATATGCTATGAGAACTCCATGTAATTCCTCTTTGTTGAGTTTGGCCATATTTGCACTGTATTCTAAGACCGATACCTTTGGGTTGAATCTTCATGGTAATGTTCTAATAATCTTTCGTATAATAGTCTTCTCATCAACATGCTCTCCTAATCCTTCCAAAGTGTTGCTTATTTCATCAACGTGTTGGAAGTATGCAACAATGTTGTCACCTCCTTTCATTCTAAGTTGCTCAAATTTTTCTTTGTAGATTTGAAGCTTTGCTTCTTTGACATTTGAGTCACCTGCATATATATTCTTAAGCTTGTCCCATACATTTTTGGCGTTTTTACAACCCACCACCTTATGATAAGAAGATTCAATAAGTCCACTGATAATAATATTCTTTGCTTTTGCATCATTTACCAAATTATTCTTACCTTGTTCATCTGCGGTTGGTGTAAAGCCATTTTGAATAGTGTCCCATACTTCATAACCTTACGCCATGAGATAGACCTCCATTCTTCCTTTCCAGAGTGCATAATTATTTTCATTGAACAGAGGTGATCTAGGGATCTTTTGCTTATAGATGTATGAAAAGAATCACATGTGGAAATTGCAGCTTAACACAGGAATTTAATGTGCACACAAGAAAGAAGAAGAAACACATAAAGGCACGAAAAGAAGACAATAAGACTTGATAACGAAGTTCGTCCAACTTGGACTACGTCTCTGGGCCCTGCTCGATCAATGGGAAGGCCTTCATTCATTAAATGGCATGAAAATAAGAGAATACAATCATCAGTTAGATAAAAGGAGGTTTATACCTCCATTATGGAAAATGGCTGAGAAATGGAGGACTCAGATGGAGAAATAGATAGCACCATTGCGTTTGTGGCATTAAGAGGGGCAGAAACCGTATAAAATTTGTCCAATTTAGACAAAATGAACTTTCGCCCCTCCTGTAAGCTCTGCCTCGAACTGCATGCCGAAAATCCTCTCCCCCGCACTTTCTACATGCATTGGGCTTTATATAATTGCTTTTGGTTACAGGTGCACTTAAATAGGAGGTTGGATTGATTATAATAGAAGCCATTGAATGGAAGGATCGACGGGCACAACAAAACCTTTAAAATAGCTCTTTTTCATTCCAAGCGATAATACATAGAAACATAAGAAAATCTGACCAAAAGCCTTTTAACCAAACTTCAAATATATGAAATCAGGCTTATAAACCCATCGGGTCCAGCCCTTTATTGCAAATCGCTATCGCGTTGTCCAATGGCCCTGTCGCAGGGATTGCCAATCACTGATATCGCCGATATCGGCGTATCACTATATACCTTGTTGGCATATCGCAATCGCTGCGGCCCGGGGTTCTTCACCGATCGCTAATGCTGATCCGCCAATCCGATCACTCCTCCGATCGCCGATCGAAATTGCTAATCACATGTCTTAAGTCCCGATATCGGCCATCGCTTGCCCCCGATTGTGATTAGTCGGAGATCACTAATTGGGGGTTTCGCTGCCCTTGCCTTAAGCTCGCTTTTTGACTTCTCAGATTGCGATTTGCCTTTTAAGGCTTAAAACCCATTTTTTAGAGAAAATTCCTCATTTTCCATAGGAACAAAGTCAGAGTCTTTTGGTGATAACTTCATCATCTGAACTTGGATTGGAGTGCCGTTCGCACTGTTGGAATCAGGGCGACGAGTACTTCGATCCGATGTCAAGATACTTTCTTTTCTGCCACATTGAATTTTGAGCTTTTCCATGCCATTATATCTGAAGATCCACCTGGATCAAGAGGTACACCATTCTTGGTATGCTCCATGATCTCCTTCCAGTTGTTAAACTGCTATTGAAGGAACCAAGCTCTGATACCAATTGTTGGAAATACTGGGGGGGGGGTGAATCAATATTCCTTTCAATTAGTATTATTATTAATCTTTCAGAGCATTAATTAATATTCAATTATTATCAATGTTTGTACAATGATCACTGTAAACAAAAGGAACACAAATGCACACAGTTTTTAAGGTGGAAACCCCCTCCAGGACAACAACCACATGAACGATTTTCTAATAATTCTTTAATCCTCAACTCCAATTGAAAAGAAAGCTCCAACTTCCTAGAATCTAGAAAAGAACTCTTCTCCAATTCCCACTGGATGGACGCTCCAATGCCCGAGATTCTTCAGTAGTCAACTGAACGGATGCCCAAACACCCAATGAGCTACAATTCATCCTATCACCACCCTACCACCTTGAAGTTTTCACAGGCTTGAACCTGTTGGTGACTTCATGCACCAGCCTAGCACCACCCTACCACCCTATAGAAAAATAAAAGAAGAATGGACTCCCGTACCAGGGAAAATGATCCACTTTACAATGATATAGAATGATGAAGAAGAAGAAGACACACTAGACCATAACCCCAATTATGACACAACGACCTAATGATGATCCTATACCTCCCAACACTTCCTCTTCAACTCTTGGTAGATTGAAACTTGCACAACTTTTACAATGATTCTTTTACAATGACTTTGTACAATGAATTTGTACAATGATACTTTTACAATGACTATATGCAGTGCTGCCCACTTGAAGACTTCATGTGGTGAACTTCTTGCTACTGTTCTGCACCTTTATTGATGCTCTTGTCATGCTACCCTTTCTCACTCTTCAGAACATTAGATTATGCATTGAGTCTTCTCTTGATGAATATATAATACCTGCAAAAATTCTTCCAGGAAATACCCATGACATGATAATAGAAAAACTTACCTCATCCTGCAGAGCATATGTCAGTGCTAAACAAAAACAACAAATTAGAATACAAAGAACATAAATAAACTAAGAGATGAACAAGCATATACAAAAGATACTTACCTATAGCTTACCTCTAATGCATCATCTTGCTGCACCTTGCTCTTTGATGCCCTAGAAAGTTTGGTCCTTTGCAGCCCCTCACAACACTTGATCTAGTTTTTTTTCTTTCCTTTTAGGAGCACGATATTAAATCTGATGTATCTCTGTGATTTCAGATCCCCAATATGTGATATTCAATCCTGTAGTAGCCCTCTGAGTCTTCTTTCCAATGCCATAGGTCTGACCTGATTTGGATTCTTCAAGGTAAAGTTATGCCCAATCTCTCACAATGACCTAATTATGGACTAGTTCAGAAGAGCGAACTTGTACGACATGCCACATGTCACTGTTTCCTCCTTCAGCTCTGAAATTGATATACAAAAAACTACAGTGCATGCACTATCTACCACTGTTTACAGAATGCCAATCCGCTTCTTAGAGAGATTTATGATGAGTTTCCCAAGGTCACCTCTTTGAGATGAAATTCAGGAGCCTACAAAAAACCCTAACTTCCACAGATCATATCTCCGAAAATATAGTGAACCAAGATCTGAAATTCGGTCGCAATGTTCATCAATATTTTGGCTCAAATGGGTTTTAATTTCAGCATCTAAGACTTAACAGAAATAAAGTTATAGTGAAAATTCCATGATCGCTACTTTTGGAGGATATATAAGATTTCTTTTTATAGAGTTGAGAGGGGCTTCCATAGAGAATGTTTGAGGGATTTTAGGAGCTTAAAAAATTATTAATTATTGACTATTCAATGACCAACATCAATGATAAATTCCATGCCACAACCCCATGGGGTTTTGTCCCACTAATTGGGGTTACTAATTTCAATCTTGAATAACTTACAAACCGTGAGGAATTACGAGGAGAGCTATATATCGATAGAAAGATACTTTTGAGTAGAGTATTCCTATAATGGTTATGAGACGAGAAACCATGAATGATGATGCCAAATATGCCATGGAATTTCAGGGTCATCCTTGGTGCTGCTTGGGTTGACATTAATGACAACCCCAGATCATCTTTAGATCAACATAAAGTTTGCTGAAAATATATCGGCCTACAAGTCTAGTTCGACAAATGTGCCACCTCTCTCTATCCTTTCTACTTCTAAAAATATTCCTTCTTTAGATGATGAAAATGAAGATGAAAATCCCCCCCCACCTTCTCGGGACCCTCCTACAGCTCCTTAGCTTCCAAAATGGGTCCGCGCTACTTAGGATGCAGCAGGTGCGCTTGCAGGTGATCCTACAGATCAACATCATACACGTTCTCAGTTCAATAGAGCCTCTTCTTTACTGGCTCAAGCTTCAGCGAATTATGATCTTGACACCTTTGCAGAAGCTTCAAGCCATCCATATTGGGATGCAACTATGAATGAAGAATATCGTTCATTATTGACAAATGATACATGGGACCTTATTCCTCTTCCAAAGGGACAAAAACTTGTTAGATGCAAATGGGTTTACAGAACCAAGTTTGGATTAGATGGAAAATTTGATAAACATAACGCTCATCTTGTTGCTAAGGGTTTTTCACAAGTTGAAGGCATTGACTATATCAAAACCTTCTCCCCTGTTGCTAAAATGAACTCTATTCACCTTGTTCTTTCCCTTACTACCTCTTTCAAATGAGAAGTCCATCACATGGATGTTAAATCTGCCTTCTTGCATGGGGACTTGCATGAAGAAATCTATATGGAACAGCTTCCTAACTTTATACAAATAGACTCCAGTCTTGTATGTCGGCTTAAGCAATCCCTTTATGGTCTCAGGCAAGCTCCTCGGGCTTAGTATGCCAAAATTATTAACTTTCTTTTAGATACTAGCTTTTCTAGGTGTCATTTTGATAATACTGTCTACACTAAGAAAGTGGGTAAGTCTCTTATCATTCTTATTATTTATGTTCATGATATTATCCTTACTGGTAGTGATCCCAACCTTATAAACCATGTGGGTTCCAACCTTAAAAAGCAGTTTGAAATGACAGACTTAGGACACTTACATTATTTTCTTGGTCTTCAAGTCTTCAATCCAAATAAAGTATTTCTCTTTCCTAGTCCAAGTATGCCTATGATCTTCTACGCCACTTTCACATGGAAGAATATAAGCCAACCCCTTCTCTCTTTAAGTATGGAGCCAAACTTTTAGTCACTTGTACTTCCCCTGAAGTTGATGCTACCTTATACTGTCAGCTTGTTGGAAAACTTTTGTATCTGACCCATACCCATCCTGACCTTTCCTTTTCTGTTGGCCTTATTGCTCGGTTTATGCAACACCCAGATGAAAGTAAAAGCAGCTAAAATAATACTTCATTATGTTTGAGGTACAATTCAGTTTGGGATTCATTATAGTGCAGAAGCATCTCCTCTATTGGTTGGTTTCACTGATTCTGATTGGGCTGGTGACCCTAATGATTAGAAGTCTACTGCAAGTTATGTCTTCACTCTTGGTTCTAGATCTATTACATGGGCTTGCAAGAAACAGAGTGCCATTTCTCTTTCTTCAGCAGAAGAAGAGTATTGTGGTGCCGTTGAAGCTAGTAAGGAAGCCCTGTGGCTTTGTCAGATCTTGTCAAAGTTTGGTTTTCAGCAGCAACATCAGACTACACTTTGGTGTGATAATCAAAGTGCCATTCAACTATGCAAAGATCCATTCCAACTTCAGCGCAACAAACACATTGAACTACACATGCAATTCATCAGAAAGCTCATTCATGACCATGTTCTTGAAGTGCAAGATTATACAACCAATGATCAAGTTGCAGACATTTTTACAAAGGCTCTCACAGAGGTGAAGTTTACTAAACTTCGATTTATAGTTGGAGTTTAAGAAGTTGTCACTAAGGGGGGATAGGCTCTAATGCCTCCTTCCTTCTCCTATTGTGTCATCTTTGTACATCCTTCAATCCAATCCCAAGTTGTTCTTAAGGGGGGATGTTAGGATATTCCGACACATAGGAAATAATTAAGTATAACTTGGTATAGTGTATAGTTAGGTAAAGTGTGTTTCTTTAATATGTACTTTTTGTAACTTACAATCCGACAATCATGATATGTTCTAGACATGAAGTGATCCAACGGTACATTCTCTCCTTGGTATTACTGACACTTGATCCGTGGCTTAACACCCGATTGGTCCATGATCTCTATTTAAAGAGCATGGAGGGTCATTTGTTAGGTGACCATTTATGAGAGAAGATTATGTAAATTTTCTTTTGTTTACATTAATTTCCTGAAGTGGCCGTGTTGGCTCAGGTCGTGGACTGTTTCCCTCTTTGAGGGTTTTAACCACATCAAAAATACTAGTGTACTGATCTGTGATCTGTTTGTGAGTGGTGTCCTGTGATGTTCTATCTAAGCAACTTACCCTGTAAATTCCTACAGTCTGCAAATGTATTTTTTGTGAACTTGAGATATAAATTTTTTTGAAGAGCTCTCTAACAAGTTTTCCCAGAGAAGATTGAAGGGGTTTCGCCTAGGTCTAAGTTGACCAAAAATCTGTGTATTTTTATGTGTGTAGCTGGTCTATTTATTTCCATATTTATTTTCAACATGTGTTGACAATCCCATGTGTTTTAATCTGAAAATTTCATTTCCAGAATTCTATAAGTTGAATGTATGTTTATGGGAAAGGGCATTTAACTGAATGAGAGTGATGAGGTGAAATTAAAACCGGGTTGGGATTGCAGGAAACTTTTTAGTCATCAAATTTCAACATGGTATTAGACCTACAGGCTAACAATTGCAGTTTGAACAATAGATATTAGTTTGGGATAGAAAATAGTGGCTTGGACAACAAACTTAATTTTTGGACAAGAATCTCAGTTTGGAAAACAGACTGATATTTTGGGACAAGGAGGTGAAATTTCACACAGACTGAACTATTGGGATAGTAAGGTGTGCTAGAAAGTTCATTTTTCCATTTTCTTGGTTTTGTAAATTTTGGACAACAATTATGCCCGTGTTCTTAAGGATAGAGGAAACACTGGATGGGACATCCAACTATGCTATTTGGAAGGACAAAATTCAGGGAGTATTTGAGGAGGCAACAGTTTGGGACATAGTGCGACAAGTGGTTGTACCTCCTACTGCTGTAGATGAACTTGCTGAATTCACAAAAAATAATTCAAAGGCAAAATTGATTTTGATGGATAGTATGAAGGATCATGTGGTTCCTCATGTGAGAGGAAACACATATGCATATCAGATGTGGTCCTTCTTCCTTTGTATATGAGAAGATGGTACTCAAAGAACAATTGAATAACATCAGGATGCCAAAGGCTGGAAGTGTAGTTCATTATCTTGGCATGGTCAAATAAGTACGTGATGATTTGACTGTTATTGGTGAGGTAGTTGCACCCACATGTTAGTCATGATAGCTGTAGTGGGACTTCCTAAGTCTTGGGAGGTCTTTGGATATGCTGCTACCTCTAGGAAGAATCTTCCCAATTGGGACAAATTCTGGGATGATTGTGTGCAACATGAGATACAGAAAGAATGGCAATGGTGGGGTGAAGATAGCAGATGAGGCGGATGTAGCCTTGACATCCAGGAGGAAGAACAAAGGGAAGACCAAGAAAGGGGCCTTATCAGATGGGGCTAAGGGAAAGGATAAGAACAAGAAGAAATATACAGATATGTCCAAAGTCAAACGTTGGGCATGTCAGAAGATGGAACACTATGCTGCTATGTGTCCTAAGATGAAGAACAAGGGGAAGAATGGTACTGCAGCTTCAATAGAGGTGGAGTAGTTTGCTTCACAGGTTGACAAGGACTTTGCATTTATTACTTCTACATCTAGTAGGAGTACATCATTCGATGTGTGGTACATAGACAGCGGGGCTTCCTGACGTATGATAGGTGCACGAGAGTTCTTTTAAGAGCTTGCAGAGAGGGCATTTGATATTGAGATTTTACTAGGAGATGCCCACACTATGAGAGTTGTTGGTGTGGGGACTGTGACCTTTGAGAGGGAGCCTTTGCATCCTTTGAAGGTCATGGGTGTTTTGTATGTTACGGGATGAAGAAGAACTTGATTTCAGTGTCTGCTATGGAGGAGAAAGGGTTTGACGTCACATTTTCAAGAGGGCAGGTATTGATGCATCCCAGGGGAGCTTCCATCACTTTAGCCAGAGTGATTGGAGTCCGCTCTGGGAAACTATACAGGTTCAGTTTCCAGTTGGCAGGAGCATTGGTGAGTAGCACATCTAGTAGCGCTCACACTAGTACCACCAATAGTAGAGACTTGTGCGAGTTATGGCACCGAAGGATGGCACATATGCATCATGGAGATTTAAGAGTACTGAGGGAGATCACTACTGAAGTTCCTGATTTCAGTGTCGAGCATTATGAGATCTACAGAGGGTGTGCTTTGGTAAAGTACACCAAGTTACCATTCCTAGCGAGCGACAACAGATCTACAGGTATACTAGACTTGATTCATATTGATGTTAGTGGTCGTATGTCTCATGTGTCTTTGGGTGGTTATGAGTATTATGTTACATTCATTGATGGCTACTCTAGGAGGACTTGGATATATTTCCTGAAGATCAAGGGTGAGATCTTTAGTCGCTTTAAAGAGTTCAAAGCTCTTGTGGAAAAGCAAATAGGTAGGAAGATTCGGGTTCTGAGGTCAGACAATGGTGGTGAGTACAAAAATGGTGTGTTTTCTGACTTCTATGCATAGGAGGGAATTAGGAGAGAGTTCACGGTTCCTTACAACCCCCAACAGAATGGGTTGTCTGAAAGGAAGAATGAAGCTGTTGTTGGGGCTATTAGAGCAATGATACATGATCAGGGGTTGCCTTTGTTTTTGTGGGTTGAGGCCTGCAATATTGCTGTTTATCTTTAGAATAGGAGTCCTCACATAGTATTGGGGAATATGACTCCGGAGGAGGATTTCACTGGAGAGAAGCCTCATGTGGGACATCTTCGTATATTTTGATGTCTCACATATTCTTATATCCCCAAGGAGTAGAGGACAAAGCTGGAACCCATGGAAAAGAAGGGTATATTTATGGGTTACAACAAGACTTCGAAGGCCTATCGAATCTGTTAGAGAATCTAGGGAAAAGTAGTGTTGTGATGATTCTTCAAGACTTGATAACAATTTGTGATGCACTTTTAAAATTTATCTTCTTCTTCTTATTAATGTGCGTGTTTCATCAAACTGCTACCAAAACAAAATAACAAGAACACAAAATTTGGCTCTTTGTCAGGGACAAACCCTCTCCACTCTTGAGAGGAAAACCCTTGGTAAGGTTTCTCTTATTGAAGCTTCTTATTTGAAAAACTGCCAAACCCTAGACCTTGACTAGGATATCCTCCAAGCATAAGTCAAATCCTTCCTTTTTTTGCACTGTCACTTTCGACACTTCTTCTGGCACTTTGTCTTCTAGCACTTTGTCTTCTAGGTTAGGAAACCATAGAATATTAGGGCTTTTTTACTTCGTTATAGATAGAGGCTTCTTCGCTTTTCTTTTGATATCTTGTAGGCCTATGAATACATCTGAATGAGGATAGTCATGTTGCCACCTTAAACTTCTGTCAAATGCTTCCTACAACTCGCACGTGTGACTGTTTCTAGCCCTAGAAACAATCCTATTTTCTTCGATCTTGCTCCTTCTTCCTTCCTATATGAGGGATTCTCCTTCGATTGTAGAGAGAGGCCTAGTAGACCTTGTTTTCCACCCAAAACAATAAGATATGTTGACTTATTATTTTATGCTATTATGTCTGCAGTCAACCCTACCTTGACCTTGCACGTGTGGCCGTAACTGCTTTAGAAATGACTGCATACCTTCGTTGTCTTGTCTTCTTAACTCACTGCCCTTGTAGCCCTCTTCCTTGCCTTCTATTTGTCCTTTAAGCATTATTCTTGCTTGTGGATTTCAGAGAGAAGTTCTTGTCCTTTTGAGGAGTGGACAACCTCTATAATAGAGGTCTATCCCTCCTCTTCAATCCGACATGATTGTCCTTAAGGCTGACTTACAATTTTACTCTATAATTCAATTTTACCCATCGTTTTGCTTCTTATAGGATTCGTTGCTGCTAGGAGAGAATTTGACCATGCTTGGAGGTGTTCCCATGACCTTGTATGATGACTTACATGATGTAACATGCCCTCAAAGGGTCTTATCATAATTACATTTTGACTTTGACTCTCTAGAAGCACTTAAAAATGTGCTTGACCTATTTTCAATGGGAAAGAAACTCATTGACAAATAATACAAAAATAATTTCTCTTTTCTTGAATAAGTACAAATATCAAAATTACATTTTTGAAGACCTAGCCTAGTTACATTTCCTTCAACACTCCCTCTTAACTAGGGAGGTATTCATACAACATTACAAGGTGTTTGGAAATTTTCAATCATGAAGAATTCACATAAGAGAAACCGAATTTGCAATCCATCTGTTATAGCATCATATTCATCAACATTGTCATAGGGCAAGGCCTTGACTAACAACTCCTCCTCTTTACGAGGCCATGATATACAATTTTGGCGAGACCAATGATTTATAGACACCTTCATCATTGTCTCTCAAGGTACATACCCACCCGGGTGTTCTCCGAGTATGACCTTCTAGGACTATTCTTATCTTGGGTTCCTAGCCCTCAAAGAATATCGGTCCTCTTGCCTACTCTTGCCTTGGATGCCCTACACATCCTCAAAGAGTATCAGATGCCAGATGATTACCTAATACTCCCTTTCTTTCTTCCTAGGTGAAGACAAGGATGTTGTGTCTATCTCGTGTCTACATTTCCATTCATGGCCTTCATCTAGACTTACGACTGTTAGTCCTGGTCTAGTACATGACCCATGAAATGGAAAACACAATTGTCACTCCTTTGTAATCAAGGGTGATGCAAAAACTCCCTCTTGATCAAGGACCTGTCAGAGCTCCCTCTTAAATGGGGACTCTTTCCTTCATCAGTAGCTTCTTCTTCGTGGGTCCTTCAGCTGCTTGATCTTCTTCCTTTCTTGATGTCATGAAGTCTTCGATCTAACTTCTTCTTAGTAGGGCACCTTCCATCGATCACTTTCCTTCTTGGTTTGTCATGTCCTTGCTTCATGGAAAGTGACTATTAGGCTTGTCATCTTGGCTACTCCTTTGTCATCTTGTCTATGCTTCAGAATACTCTCCTCATGGATGCTTCATAGTACTTGCTAGGTTACATGCTTTGACCTAGTAGCCCATTATGACTTCATTCTGATATTGCTTCAACATTGCTTTTTCTTTTGTTGGATGGCTTCTTCATCACGACATCTTTGTAGAGTAGAATCAATTATCTGCACCTTTTGTATCTCCAAGGCCTTCAAAGGTGTCAAGGGTCTTTTCTTCTTTTATTAGAGTTGTCTTGCCTTCTTTCGGGAGATGTATTATCAAGGCATTTTGTCAGATAGTGATCCTTGGTGATCATGGTGTTCTTCACATGCTTGATCTATTTCTTCATTTGCTTCTCCTCACATAGATAGGTCAACCATCTAATGCTTCTTGTGAGAGAATTCCTTCATTGCTTGCTTTCTGGACTTGTCATAATTTCTTCTTACTTCTTAGACAACAATCTTATACTCCTTTCTATGAGCATATTCTTTTGTTGACCTTTATCGCATTGTGGTACATGCCTTCAAGCATGTTTTTGGTGAAAGAGATTCTTTCATGGTTGATCATGTTATAGAACTATACACATGACTCAATAATATGCAAATGATAACATGAATTAAACTTTGATGCATACATACCTCATCTTGATTCTCCTTTGATCATCCTTTGGTGTGGCCCTTCTTGCTTCATCTTAGCTTGCCTGCATATCATCATTTTATTGAAACCCATGAATGGGATTCTCAATGAGACATTTGCCTTGGTCCATGAACCTTCTATTGAAGATTCCATCATAGGATCTTAAAGATCCTTGTTTTGCAAATTTTTCCTTTCTTTTGATGATGTAGGTCTTGTAAGATTATTATCATGATCAATTTTTCTTTCATCATGAATGAAGTCGTATACTAGGTATGCTTCTTCCATATGAATATCTTGAGCTATATCTACCATGCTCCTATATTCCAGAAGATATTTCTATTTAAGCATATTTGTTCTTATCATAAATGCTACATCTACATGAGTGTCTAAAACCCTATATACATCATGCTGCTAGATTCTAGAGGGTGATTCTAGCAATGCAATTTAATTTATTCCTACATGCTCCTATTCTACTCAAAACTTTGAAAGAAGTCTAGAAGTAAAGAGTTTTGACCTAGTCATAGTAGAGATTTAGAGGTTCTTCTTTCTTTTTCTTCTTTCCTTCTTCTTTCACCTCTTAAGTCGAGTGAGCTTCTTCCCTCTTCCTTTTGTTGTTGTTCTCCTTATAAAGCTTAGGGAAACTCATTTTGTAGTGTCCATATTATTGGCATCCAAAACATTGGATCTTGGAAATGTCTTTGTTGTTTGTTCTTCGTGGACCAAACTTGCCAAATTTACCCTTCTTTTGGCCATGGTAGCAAATTCTTGCTCCTTTGATCCCACACCTTCCCTTGCCTTAAGTCTGGTTTCCTCTGTTCTGCATAGAGACCACATTTCACTAAGAGTGGTTGCTTCCTTCTTGGCATATATCCTAGATGTGAAGTTCCCCACTCCTCAGTTAGAGCATTGAGTACTACAGGTCATCTCTCTATCAGACATGACTTCCCCAAGCTCTTGAAGTTGATCTCTCATTTTAGAGATTTTCATGAAGTAGGGAGCTATTCCTTCCTTTGTTATCTTCATCTTGTATAATTCATTCCTCAAAGATATTACTTCTCTAGTTGTGGATACCGAGAATAACTCTACTATCTTATCATAAATTTCTTTGGATGTCTCAAACTTGAAGACATAAGGAATGAGAAAGTCTATGATTGATTCTATCAGAATCCTTTGAGTTCTTGTCTCATCCTTATTGTACTTGGCTAAGGCTTGAGTATGTTCATTAGCAGGGATAGCGATATTCCCTTTGACATGCTCTAGGAGTTCATTCTCCTTGAGTAGTAGATCAGTCCTCTTCTTCCATGCAATAAAGTTATTGGTCCCTACCAATTTATTGCTTTCCTTGCAAAAAGACATTGATGTATATTCAGAAGGGGACATGTACTTACTTGATATATTTTGAGATGTAATGGAATTGCTTCCTCCTTGAAGGCTTGGTGGCTTGTCTTTCCTGGACCTTGATGCTCTTCAAGTTGCCTACTTCAAGTGGACTTGCTTGATGAATTGTAGCTTGATGTAGGTCCTGCTCCAATCTGCTCTTCTTTGTAGGTGCCTTTATGTAAGGCTCTTCTTCTAGGTTTGTAGAAATCCTTGGTGGATACTGGATTGTAGAACCTTCTTGTCCTTGAAGTGATTTGAGACTTCTAGGCTTGATGCTTCAACTTTGTAAATGTTTCTCCTTGATGAGTGTTCTTCAGTTTCCCTTTCCTTTATGTGTCACCTTATGGTCCAATACCATGTTAGAGAATCTAGGGAAAAGTAGTGTTGTGATGATTCTTCGAGACTTGATAACAATTTGTGATGCACTTTTACAATTTTTCTTCTTCTTCTTATTAATGTGTGTGTTTCATCAAGCTGGTACCAAAAAAAAATAACAAGAACACATAATTTGGCTCTCTACAAGGGACAAACCCTCTCCACTCTTGAGAGGAAAACCCTTTGTAATATTTCTCTTATTGAAGCTTCTTATTTGAATAACTGCTAAACCCTAGACCCTTAACTAGGATATCCTCCAAGCATAAGTCAAATCCTTCCTTCTTTTGCACTGTCACTTCTGGCACTTTGTCTTCCAACACTTTGTCTTCTAGGTTAGGAAACCCTAGAATATTAGGGCTTCTTTACTTTGTTATAGATAGAGGCTTCTTCTCTTTTCTTTTGATATCTTGTAGGCCTAGGTATGCATCTGAATGAGGATAGTCATGTTGTTGCCTTAAATTGTTTTCAAACCCTTCCTGCACCTTGCACGTGTGATTGTTTCTAGCCCTAGAAACAATCCTATTTTCTTCGATCTTGGTCCTTCTTCCTTCGTATATGAGAGCTTCTCTTTTGATTGTAGAGAGAGGCCTAATATACGTTGTTTTCCACCCAAAACAATAAGATATGTTGACTTATTCTTTTATGCTGTTATGTCTGCAGTCAACCCTACCTTGACCTCGCATGTGTGGCTGTAACTGCTTCAAAGATGACCTGCATAGCTTCGCTGTCTTGTCTTCTTATCTTGCTGCCCTTGTAGTCCTCTTCCTTGCCTTCTATTCGTCCTTTAAGCCTTCCTCTTGCTTGAGGATTTCAGATAGAAGTTCTTGTCTTTTTGAGGAGTGGACAACCTCTATAAATAGAGGTTTGTCCCTCCTCTTCAAGTCGACATGAATGTCCTTAAGGCCGACTTACAATTTTGCTCTATAATTCAATTTTACCCATCGTTTTGCTGCTTGTAGACTTTGTTGCTGCTAGGAGAGGATTTGACCATGCTTGGAGGTGTTCCCATGACCTTGTATGATGACTTACATGATGTAGCATGCCCTCAAAGGGTCTTATCATAATTACATTTTGACTTTGACTCTTTAGAAGCACTTAAAAATGTGGTTGATCTATTTTCAATGAGCAAGAAACCATTGACAAATAATACAAAAATAATTTCTCTTTTCTTGAATAAGTACAAATATCAAAATTACATTTATGAAGACCTAGCCTAGTTACATTTCCTTCAACAGGATCTTCGTTCCTTCTAAACGGAGAGTGGTGATTAGGAGGGATGTGAAGTTCAAGGAGGAGGGCCTATAAGATATCACAGGAGTATGATGAGAGAGAGTCACATACTTCTCCTCAGTAGGGAGGTTAGGTACAAGGAGCAGGACCTCGGGGTTTTGGATCAACTGGTACATGAGGTACTTCATTGTCAGTGACATTTGGGGCACCAATGGCGAGTTCACCGAGCACTTCTTTACTGAGTCCACTGGTACAAAGTTCACATAGCACTTCAGCTAACACAGACACATGTGTCGGTACAGGTTCTTCGAGGTGCTGGTATAGGAAAACTAGGGTCAGTTGGAAGACCTTCAGGTTCACCAAACTGGGGAGCAGAGGATGAGGTTCCCTATGGGGAAGCTTCTTTAGGGAAGAGGAGGCCCAAGTGGCTTCAAGACACCTTGAAGGAAGCATATTCTGTTGCTCCTCCGAAGAGGGTGAATAGGGAGAGTGTGTCAGTTGAGCGGTTTTGCAGTTATGTAGCCATGGCTACCAACATTGTTGACTCTGAGCCTACTAGTTATGAGGTTGCCAGCCAGGAGGTCTAGAGAGAGGCTATGGTGGAGGAGTATGCCTCTATCATTAAGAACAATGTCTGGGAAGTGGTGCCTAGGCCTGAGGGCAAGTCAGTTGTGACTTCCAGGAGGCTCTACAAGTTCAAGCATGCTGCGGATGGCAGCATTGATAAGTTCAAGGCAAGGTTTGTGGCTAGAGGGTTATCACAAATAGAGGGAGTTTACTATGATGAGACCTTCTCTCTTGTAGCTCGGTACACTTCTATTGGTCCCTTATTTCTATTGTTGTAGAAATGGGTTGGCAGATCCATTAGATGGAAGTGAAGACTGCATTTCTTAACGAAGTTATAGAGGAAGAGGTGTATGTTGAGCAGCCATAGGGCTTTGAGGTACTGGGCGGGAGACCCATGTATGCCGGCTTAGGCAAGCACTCTATGGACTTAAGAAATCTCCGAGAGCTTGGTATTCGAGGATTGATACTTACTTGCAGCAGATGGGTTTCATGAAGAGTGATGCAGATCCGAACCTATACTACATTGTTGTAGGGGATGATCCACTCATTCTTGTGCTATATGTTGATGACTTGTTCATTACTAGGGCAGAGAGACTGATTAGTGGTTGCAAGGAGGATCTTGCTATGGAGTTTGAGATGAAGGACATTGGGTTGGTGCATTACTTTTTGGGGATTGAGGTGTGGCAGGAGGAGGGGCATATCTTTTTGGGGTAGGGGTGGTATGATGTGGATGTGTTGAACAAATTTCACATGGTAGACTGTAGACCCATGTCTACACCTATGATCACCAATTGGAAGAAGCTTCATGCTTCAGATTCTAGTTTGGTGGATCACACATTGTATAGGCATCTTATTGGGTCCTTGATATATCTGGTCAACACTAGGCCAGATATATGCTTTGCAGTGAACACACTTAGCCAATTCATGGTTGAGCCCAGGAGGGTACATTGGGTAGCTGCAAAGCACATTCTTCGCTACGTGCAAGGACTGTTGATTATGATCTGGACTATAGGATGGGAGATGGAGTGAGGTTGGCAAGTTACACAAATTTAGATTGGGCAGGGTGTGCTTCTGACAGGAAAATCACTTCAGGATGTTGCTTCGAATTGGGTTCGGTAGTTGTGTCATGGTTCAGTCGAAAGCAAAAGTCAGTTGCTTTGAGCTCTTCTGAGGCTTACTATATGGATACTAGCTAGGCTAGTTGTGAGGCCATTTGGCTTTGCAAGTTGTTGTATGGCCTATTTGATCAAGAATTGAGACCGACAATTATTCACTGTGATAATCAGAGTTGCATTAAACTCACAAAGAATCTAGTGTTTCATGATAGGTCAAAACACATTGACAACATATATCATTTCATCAGGGACTGTGTTTAGAAGAGGGTAGTGAAGCTGGAGTATATATCGACAGATGAGCAGGTGGCCGATGTTCTCATGAAGTCCTTGCCAAGAGGCAAGCATGTTTGTTTCAGGGACAATATGGGTGTGGTGAGAAACACTTTCCTTGGTAAGATGGATTGTTGATTTTGAATGTACCTTGGACAAGTGGTTTCCCATGGGTTAGACTCTACCTTGGGAAAAGTGTCCAAAATAATTGTTTTCCTAAGTGTGACTTTATAAAGTGAAAGTGACTTTATAAGTGGTAAAGTCAATGTTAAATTATAAAGTGAAAAGTGACTTTAGACATAAAGTACAATGTGGGTACTTTATTTAATGGGTGAGTTAAAAAAATAGAAAGTGAGAATTAAATGCACATTTATTCTCATCCCTTGATCTAAATGAATTTGAGCCATTAGATCTTAGGGTTTCCCAAGAGTCATTTAGAGAAACAAAAGGGGGAAAGGAAAAAGGAGACTGCATTCATTCTTCATGAGCAGATTGGAGAAAGGAGGTTGAGAGTTGGAGAATAGTTCTAAAGGAGAAATTTGTTGTAGCAAGATGGAGGAGTGATTTCTGGGTAAAGTTGGGCACGAAAATCAAGGCATAGAAGACAACATAAGGTACATTACGAACAACATTTAATGCTGTGAGCTGCACACCGTTCAAGAGACGCTTTTGTTTTTGTTGTTGTTGTTGAAAAATTTGTACAACCCATACAGAATCTATACAGTACAATCCATATAGTCTATTTTCATACAATACATATTTTTTAGCTTCAAGTGGGCATGGAAATCGAGGCAAAGTGGGCACGATTTTCAAGGAGTTTTGGGCTTAAGAGATAAGTTGTACTCTGCTGTTTTGTTTTGTTTGCAAATGTATTTTTCCTGGACTTGAAAGATAAATAAGTTTGAAGAGCTCTCTAACAGGTTTTCCTCAGATAAGATTGAAGGGGTCTTGCTTGGGTCTAAGTTGACCAAAAATCTGTGTATTTTTATTTGTGTTGTTGTTCTGTTTATGTCCATATTTATTTTCAGCATGTGTTGATAGTCCCATGTGTTTTAATCTGAAAATTTCATTTCTAGAATTATATATGTTGAATGTATGTTTATGGGAAAGGGCATTTAACTAAATGGGAGTGATAAGGTGAAATTAAA
>APFE030638462.1:0-11719 GCA_000404065.3 Pinus taeda
ATATATATATATTTAATTACTATTTTATGCATGTAATACATAAAAATGCAAAGAATAGATAATAGACACAAATAAATCACTCACAACCATATGAACACAAGATATGGCCTGAGAAACCCTTTTGGGAGAAAACTGCAATTCACAAGTGAGGTTGCTCTGCTCTCTCTTTCTCTAAATGGAAATGGATGCAAGTACAAGGGAGTGAGACCTGTGGCTCCCAGATTGCTACTGTGCACAAACCATCTAGGTTTACTGTCTCTCTCTATCCACTCTCAGCTACTCTACTTATCTATGGAACAAAATGCACTTAAATAGAATGGAACCCCTTTTCCTCCTAGTGGTCTAGTTATAACACAGGCTAGTAGCCTACTAGTGGTTAAGTTTGACTTCAACTCTTAACTAGGGTTACAATATTGACTCTTCTAGAGTTTTGTTCATCGTGATCACATGGCTAGCTCCTATTCCATAAATAATGGGGTTTGACATGGCATCCTCTTAAATCATGGTGGTCAAAACAGGAAGGTCAAATTTTGAGTGGCATAACATTTGCATGCAAACTCTAATTGAGGTGATTCTTACATTGTTGGAAAGGTATCCGTGTGTAGAATAGCAATAGGAGTGTTGCATTTAAGTGGAAAATTCCCCCCCACAAAAAATGTCGTTTGATTGCTCTAACTACTTATGGAAGATTTCAGATGTCAATTTTCCAAACTTGGACTTGTCAGTTAAAATGGTCCTGTGAGTTGATTCCTCCAATTTTTTCCACTCCGAAAGCATCAAGATGGATGAAAAATAATATAATGATCTAATCTAGATCATCAATAGGTTAAATAGGAACATTTGAGAGAAGAACCTTACATCCCTATCATCCACATCCGTATAAGAAACAATTGACTTACCTACATTGATCACCATATATGTGTTTGTATAATACCTCTTGAAGTTTTACAACATCCTTTTTTAAACTTCACAAAGGAGCAAAATATCATCTAGAAATAACAAATGAGACAAATACAACAATCTTTCAATCTTAAGGCCCTTTAAAAATCTTGTTATCTTTGCCTAAAGCAAAACCCTACTCATACTTTCAACTATTATAAGAAATGATAACAATGATCAATGGAAACACTACCTTAGCCCTCATTTAGGCCAATAAAACTTTGAGCTAGAGACTTGGATTAGTAAGGAGAAACTCACCATGGTAATGCAACTCATAACTTATTTGACAAAATTAACTCAAAACCTAAATAAACTAACATTAACCTTAGGTACGACCAACTTGTTCTATCAGAGGCTTTCATCAAGTCCATCTTAACCACCTTAACTCATAGCCTCTTTGTTTGTAGAGTGGAGTCCCTCATAGGCTGCCCTAATCACCTCATGTACACATGGTCCATAGATGTGAATGAAATAATAAGACCCCCCATTTCTTTTTCTGTAAATTAAAATACTCCATATTACTTTACAAAATAAAAAATACATCATATACCGGTGAATGTCTAGAGGGAGGACGCATATCTCGACCTTTGATGTTGTATGACTTTATTACAAACTGTTGAAACTAAACACATAGACTCCAATACATGTGGCCAGGGAAACATAATAATCCTTCAAAATTTTGAGACAAGGGCTGAGAAGAGAAGCTTGAGCTCGAGCCATAGGCCCGCATCACCATTACAAAGATACACATAGATAGGTGGACTATACACCAAAAAATAAAAACTATCAGCTGATAGGAAGAGTTTAATATTAACCAAATATTAACCAACAAGAGGAACAACCACTTGCACCATCCCATACACTCATCTTCCAACAAAAAATTTCATGCCAACCACTACACACATCAACATCAAAATCCAGCCTTAAGGCCTGAGGCCTTGTATCATAGGAAAAACTTAGAAGCACATGATTGCGAAACACATATGTCATCTCCAGCTATAGAGAGGAGGAACCATCACATGGCCTTAAACAGACCAAAGCAAGCATCGAGCGAGGTCCAGAGAAAACCCACTACTATCGCTACACAATATTCATTTTCAAAAGAGGAAATATTGGTCAAGACTCGAGCACCAGAGCCAGGAAGATGTAACTACTTTCCTCCACCAGAGTCACAAGCTATATGGCTCTCGACGTGAATCAGACAAGCCTCAATCTTGTCCACACAAAACCTCAGGTTCCTCAACATTCTCTTCACATCTTCAATAGATGCAAGGATATAATTGTTTTCTACCTACTTGCCCCTCAACGCCAGCCCCAATAACATTTTCATTTTCCAATGGAGCATTACTGAATTCAAATACTACTTGTGCTTTCCCCCGATGTTCTTGGTGTCTGGAACCCACATTGACATATCTTCAAGTAATTCTGAGTCCGAGAGAGAATGTCTCTCTTTCCCAACTTTTATCTCCAATTCACGGATCTCTTGATGAGTCTCCGGTGGAATAACATTAAAATAAGATGCTACAGAGTTGCGGGGAAAAAGCTTTGCACCCACTGGCCTAGATGACATCTGCTACCTCCTCCCCTCCTGCTTCTCCTCCTCTACCTTGGCAACATTGAAGAGTCATAGTAGGGTTCTTCAATCTCTTTGAAGGGGTTACTTCTACTTGCAAAATGACACAAAGGGCCACTCGACCCTATCTCAATGAAACCCATATACCAACAAATATTTTTGTCACAAAAACACTAGTCAAAAGACCTAGCTTTAGTCGAGAGCCTACCAAATAGAGGAGTAGACAAAACTTCTTCAACTAGAGACTCAACCCCATTTACCATTGAGTATACCAGACAACACCCCAAGACCCAGAAAACTCCACAACCACAAGCTCACATATCATTAACCCAACCCAACCCACAACATATGAGCAACCTCATCGATAAAGTCACCCAAATCACCCCAAGCGATGAAACCTAGCTAGCCGTTCCCTTGCAAAGAAACTGACCCCATGGCTGGAGCCAAGATGAAATTACAGACATGATGGAAACCTCAATACCTTAGATACAAGCCACAACTGTCAATTGAGACGCATAACCCAAACAAAGTATGTTCACAACATTACCAAGCAAGACAATTAAAACAAACCAAATCAAGTCCAACGTGGGCGAACAGGGCTTACCACCTCCAAATGCCAACCAAAAACAACAATTTCAAGTAGCTGACCCCTCATGAGCCCATGGTAAACCACAAGAACTCACTGCTAGTATCCAAATTGAGCTGGCTCTGAGAAAATCCTTACTTTTTGGCCGCACCAACTCCTCCCTTTTTACCCAAGACTCATCACCAATAAACTTTGTAAATCGATAGCACAAGGGCGATAAGGAACTGATCATCCCCTCACATAATCTTTCACAAATGCCTTTACCACCCATTGCCTCCATTACATAGCCTCTCTGCCAACTGTAGACATGCATGCAAAAAATAAAAAGTGGTGAACCTGAAGCCCCATACCCCTCACCTTTGAATAAGACACTACATCAAAAAATTAAACCCCATTTCAAGAAAACAAAACTATATTAACAAAACTATATTCCAAAATTCAAAATTATGAAAAAAATAAAAAAACTTACCTTTTAAATTTAACCCAATAAAATTCCAAATCATAAACATATATTTTCCAAATCTTTTTTGATTATACTTAAAAATGACTCTTATCCATGGAGTTCCAAAAACCTTTCGATGACTTGGATACTCCCCTAGGTTAAATTTTCTTTTAAAGCCACATGCTATTCTATATTATCTCATAGAATCGATTTGACCCATCAAAATATAAATCCCAAAATACCATATTCTTAATTTTATTTTTATTTTTAGAAATAGAATCGATTTGAACCCATCAAAATAGAAATCCCAAAATACAATATTCTTATTTTTAGAAATGTTTATGAAAGTAATAACCCTCTTATGACATAATATTTGATATTTCTACATTTTTCACTTTACATTATAATAAAGGATACATAATCTTTGAGGATTTATACAAATAATTTTCACCTGGAATTTTTAACATTAAAGTTTTCACATCTATTTGTCCATTCATATTTTATTCTTTATTTATTAATTTATTCAAATAAATATTTCCATTATTTATGAGCTGCTCTTCATAAAGGAGCAGCAGCGAACAAGCGCAGGGACACTATGTATATATGTGTTATTATTTTGTCTGACTATCTCATGCTTAGTAGGACTCTTGTAAATTTTCTTTCAAGCATGGACCATGGCCAAAGAGGGGACTTTGGCATCCTCCTCTCATTTACAGGAAGTCTCAGCAGCAGAAGATACAAATACAAAGAGTGGGGAAGTAGTGACAGCGGAAAGCATCAGGTATGCATGCTATGAAGGGGAACACCAACTTCCATTGATAATGAGCATCATTGACCAAGAACTGAGCGAACCCTACTCCATTTTCACTTACAGATATTTCACCAAGAACTGGCCTCGTCTCTGCTTTCTGGTAAGCAACGGCATCCCATATTTCTCTCACAGTTCTGATGAAAATATGTGTGAAATCTATCCTTGAACAATATCTGGTTGTCTTGCTTGTAAGGGGGGATGTTGCTGTTATTTGAGCTAAATTTGCCTTGTGCGGGAAATACCCCTAAGTTGGGTTAAGTTTTAGATCTGTGATACACTTAACATGGAATTTGGGATATTTATAATAGGTGCAAGTAAGTAGTATGGTTTATACAAATGGAGTACAAATTGTCTGTTAATTTGGTTTTATTTTTGGGGTTCTCTCCGAATCCAAAATTTCCGCTGGGTTTGCATTCGCTTTTATGACAAAGAAGGTTAAAATTTGTAGCCAAGGGTTTTGAACCATTGTCATGTTGGTGGGATCCATCGGGTGTCATCCCTTGAGACAACCTTTGGGCTTTCTTTTAACGTTAACGTCGGGTTTGCTCATTTCTGGCACGTCAAGCACCTTTTGGGATTAGTGAGTTGAACTCTGAGGTTTCACATAATGATGATTGCAACCAGGCAGTTACATGTAACACAGAAAGTGTTACCCCCTCTATCGACGGCTTGCTTGAGGCCAGGTGTATGTTCCGGGCTATTTTGGTGGGACAGTTACCCCTATCACGGAGTTCTAGTGCAGTAACATTGGCCCTTTTCTGGAAGTTGACATTTTATGGGTGGTGGAGTTTGACAAAAGCAGACCATTGGTAAATCTTTCCATCTAATGACGAAGCATGGTTAACAAAAAGGAGGTTTTAGTCCGCTTTGTCTCACACGGGGGCACTAAATCTGAAGTGAGCAATTTTATTATTATTATTAATTAATGCGTAATTTCGAACACGCAGAGCTCAAATGCACACTAATTGTTTGCCCACACCCTAGACTGGTTTGGGAGATGGGGTAGCAGCAGACTTGGCACCACACGAAATGTCCTCAATCCTAGTGACATAAGTAATTCACCAAACACTTGAGTTATAAGGTACCCTTCATGCCTCTAGTAAGAGTATTCCTTGCCTCTGTTCGTTGCTGAACCAATGTACTATAAATTAATTGTATCTAAAAATATTTGTGAGCTCAAAAATGTGACATAGCATTGATGATTTTCAAAATGCCTGTATGCAAACCACGACAGTAGCAGAGGAGGCCAAATATCCGATTTGCATTGGGTACAGATGTCATAGTGTGCATCCTCATCAACAAACCATGGACATTATTCACCGTTCAGCACATATCCAGCACAAAGTGAGTAATTTGTTGTGTGAAACAGTTCTGTAAGGCATCTCATTGAAAGGATCTAGATAGCACCATTTGAAAGAGGGAATTTTTGGACAGATTGGCGGGTAGCTTGTCTGTTTGATCTTTCAATCACGCTGCACCCCACAGATTGTGTTGGTGAGCTAACCTAATCAACTTCACTGTTGCTTAGATTCTTGGATTCTTCAAAAGCTAACAGACTTGTCTTTCCCACATGGCCACTCTGTTCTTGTAGTATTCTTGAC
This sequence comes from Pinus taeda, assembly GCA_000404065.3. Taxonomy (NCBI): domain Eukaryota; kingdom Viridiplantae; phylum Streptophyta; class Pinopsida; order Pinales; family Pinaceae; genus Pinus; species Pinus taeda. Next base: position 5,953 of record APFE030638462.1, read on the forward strand.
ATTTTCTATATAGAGAAGCAGACATGCATTGCTAAATTGTATGTTTAAACTTTAAAGTGCCAAAAATGAGTGCTTCTGTGAGAGGTTCTGTTGTTTGTTATTTTTTGTTTGCAGCAACTTTTATGTTTTCCATTATTACCGTTTTGGCAGTTTTTCTGTTATGGAGGTTCTGCCACAACTTAGAGAGTTACGATGCTGCATTGAAAGGGATCCTTACTTATGGTTAAGAGTTAATTAATATTTAGTGTTAGGTGCTAGAATATAAAGTTAGACGATGTAACGCAATGGTATTAAATTTTAATTTAATGTGTTAGCATAATATTAGTAAAGATCCAGAATGAAAGATGGATTTATGCTGGTTTTTTAAAATATTATTTATATTATGTATAAATTTAACATCCCTTTCTATTTTTTTTTTACTTTTAATTTGAATAAAACCTTTATAATGCATATAGTGTTAATTTTAGGCAACAATGGTATGTTCCATGCTTTAGAGCAATTTTACTTCAACTTCTTTATGAGCCCAATATCAATTTCAGTTTAGCAATCACATAAACATGTAAGTAAAATGCTGATAGAACATAAACATAAACAGTAGAAGACAAGCCAAGACAAGAGGACACAAGATGTGGCATCTGCCAGGGACAAACCCCAATGCAGGGAAACCCTTGATCAGATCTTTTTTTAGTCTTCAATAGTTCAGCAGAGAGAGTACAATTTACAAATTCTGATAATTCATAACAGCAGCAAAAGAGCCCTAACCATAAAAGTCAGCGCTGGTCAACAGGGCAGATTTGACCCTCAAAGATTCAGTCAACTTCAGTCAACTTTGGCCTCCAAACAGCAAGATGAAACAACCCTCAAAACGGTCGAATTCTGCCTAGTCAAAGTCTGGTCAAACAGTCAACTTACAGTCAGGCCTAACCACAGTCAATGCTGGTCAAACAATATGGATTGCCTTGATTTCTGTTCCCATAAATGCAGCCTGCCCAAACAGAATTTTCTCCAACAAAAACGCAGTCAAACAGGTCAACACTGGCTAGTCAACATCGTTCAAACCCTTCCTGAAATTCTGTCAACTCTGGTCAACATCCAAAACAGAAAATTGCTGTCCTTTCCTTCGCACGTGTGGAGAGAGAAGCTGCCCAGAAATCCGTACCCAATCAGATGAGGAGAGAGAGATGTGTGATGTTCAAATGAGGAGGATGCATCATGTATTTATAGGCAAAAGTTGAGGATGAATAGACGTGACTATTGGGCTTTTGAGCCTACATGAGTTTGCTGGCCGACCTTGATAATTTGTCCATAACCAAAATAAATTCATAACTTCATTTGTACATGTCAGAATAGGATGATCTTTAAATCAATCCTACACGTTTTGAGAGAGGAATCTAATAAAAATATCAGCTGTCATAAATAAGATGACCCATGTGGATTTTGGCCCTCTGCCAATTTTAACACTCCCTCTCAACTAGGGAGAAATCCACCTGCTAATCCATTAGCCAATTTGTATTATCTTTGCCATGAATGCACTGCTCTGATGAACTATGAAGAAGAAGTGATCGTGAATGTATCACACCATTCACTCTACTGACCTGGAGTCAGTCTCAATCAAAAGAGAGTATCTCATACCACTCTTCCTGACCCGAAGTCAGTCCCAATCAAAAGAGAGTGTCTCATACCACTCTTACTGACCCGAAGTTAGTTCCCATTGATCCCAGATCAATATCGGACATCCTAGCATAGGGAGTACGATAGTACACGATGCGTCCATCGGTAGTACTATGGTCCCTATCCTCATTTCCCTACTCATTGGCCAGATGAGAGGTACTTCGCATGAGTCCCAGACTGCATGGGTAGAATGTATCGATAGGAGAAGGATGAACCACTCGTCCTACGCACATGTTGCCAAGGGGTATCACAGAGGAAGGATGAACCATTCATCCTGTACACAACAAACCACTAAGGGAAGGCTGAACCACTCACCTCGTACACAACAAACCACTAGGGGAAGGCTGAACCACTCACCTCGTACACAACAAACCACTAGGGGAAGGCTGAACCACTCACCCTATGGTTGCTCATTGCTTCAAGAAGTACCCCAAGCCCTCCGGAGCTCCCAAGGCTCAATGCCCATCCCATATAGGACCCTCATAAGAGGGTCTCTCCACGACTCCAAGTTGTTCTCGGAAGGCGAAGAATTTGACCTTCCCCAGGTTCTTTGTCAGAATATCGATGACCTGCTCATCAGTCCCAATGTGATGGAGCCTTATTGTTCCTCGTTGTACCATAACCTGGATAAAGTGGTACCTGATATCTATATGCTTGGAGCGATCATGAAACACAGGATTCTCTGATAATTGGATCCCACTCTGGTTGTTGCAGAAGATCATGGTGGTATTCAACACATGTCCAAACAACTCACTGAAGAGCTTCCTCAACCAGACAACTTCACAGGAGGCCATACTAGCAGATATGTATTTGGCCTCGGCGGTGCTCAAGGCAACCGATTTTTGCTTCTTGCTCATCTAGGATATCGAAGCAGAACCCAAAGAAAAACAACATCTAGAAGTGCTCTTGCGATCCACCGCACTGCCAGCCCAATCAGCATCAGGATAACCATGCAACCTCACATTTCCGGCAGTGTATCTTAGTCCATGAGTGATTGTGCCTCGAAGATATCTCAGAAGATTCTTGGTGGCAATCCAGTGTATATGATGAGGCTCAACCATGTATTGGTTCAATGTGTTAACTACAAAACATATGTACGGACAAGAGTTCACTAAGAACATCAATGCTTCTATGAGTTGACAATACTCAAAAGCATTTCCCAATTCAGGTCCAGCAACACTACCACATAACTTCTTAAAGTTAAGTTCCGTCGGAGTAGTCACAGGCTTGTAGTCCACCATCCCAAATCTGTCCAATATCTTCACAACATATTTCCTTGAGAGAGGAAAATTTCACTTTGCTTTTGCTAAACCTCCAACCCTAGGAAATAGTACATCGGTCCTAGGTCCTTCATCTCAAATTCAGAAGCCACCTCCCTCTTACATTTGTGAATGAGAGGGTCTACACCTGTTAGAAAGAGGTCGTCCACATAAAGTACCAAAATGAGAGGTTTATCATTTTCAACCTTAAAGTAAGGGTTCAGATCGACTTCACTTTTAGTGAATCCCAACTTCATCAGATAGCTATCGATCCTCTCATACCAAGCCCGGGGTGTTTGCTTCAATCCATAGAGATCTTTCTTCAACTTGCATACATGAGATTCCTGATCATGAACAACAAACCCCTTGGGTTGTTCCACATAGACTTCCTCTTTGATTGAACCATGCAAGAAGGTGGTCTTGACATCCATCTGATGTAGGTTCCATCCTTGCGAGGCAACAAGGGCTATGATCGAGCGGATGGTGGTGTATTGGGCAACAGGTGCAAATATCTTATCGTAATCTACACCTTCCTTTTGAGAGAACTCTCGAGCAACAAAGCGAGCCTTGAACTTTTCTGCACTTCCATCAGCTCCATGCTTGATTTTGTAGAGCCACTTAGAAGTGACAACCGATTTGTCCTGGGGTCTAGGGACCACATCCTAGACATCATTCTTCATAATTGAATCATATTCTTCATCCATAACATCCTTCCATACTCATTGCTTCGACTTCTTCAAATGATGAAGGCTCATTTTGAATGATAGTGCTCATGACGGTCAAATATCCTTGGTACCTGTTAAACTTCTTGCTTTCACGGAAAGTCTCCCTTGGTGCAATGTGCCTCTCAGCATCTTCGAGAGTCTTCCTAAGCCATCAGGGTCTTCGCTTGGAGGAGGAAGGCTCATGAGGTAGTGGATTAATAGGATCCATAGGTTCATCAATATCAGGCATCGGTTCGTCCTCTTTTTCACCTTGATTTCCTGTGTCAACTTCTTTGTCCTTCCTTAGGATAGGAAGGTTGTTGATCTTCCTTAGGGCCATATCTTTCTCGAAGGTGACATCATGACTTATCTCAACTTCCTTTTGATCAACCACATAAATTCTATATCCCTTAGAATTTTCACTATAGCCCACAAAGATTCCTTTCTTCCCAGATGCACCCAATTTGCTTCTTTTCTCTTTTGGCACATGAAAATATACAGGGCTTCCAAAAATTCTAAAATGAGAGACATCGGGTTTCTTACCAGTGAACATTTCTTCGGGAGTCTTGGAGTCCAATGCTTGATGAGGGCATCGGTTTTGAACATACATGACGGTATTTGCACCTTCACCCCATAGAAACTTCAGAAGGCTTTCATCATGAAGCATGGCACAAACAACTTCTACAATAGAGCGATTCTTTCTTTCAGCCACACCATTTTGCTCGGGAGTGTATGGCGTTGTAGTGTCCCTCTTAATGCCAATTTTTTTGCAATAATCTTGGAATTCATTGGATTCATACTCGATCCCATTATCAGGCCTCAATATCTTGATTTTCTTCTTGTGTTGGTTTTCGATCAAGGCTTTGAAATGTTGGAACTCGGTGAACACTTCATCCTTCTTCTTCAAAAAGTAGATCCAGGTCTTGTGAGAATAATCATCCACAAAGGTGAGATAATATAAGTATCCTCCCAAGGAGTTTACGGGCATCATACCAGATATGTCGGAGTGAATCAATTGCAATATGTCTGTGGTCTTGCTATTACTTGAGGGGAATGGTCCCCTTGTAAGTTTTCATTTGACACATCCCGGACATACACCTTCATGCCCTACTTTGAATTCGGGCATACCTGTCACCATATGTCTCACATCGGGTAGGGCCTTATAATGAAGATGGGCAAACTTCCGGTGCCATAGTTCAGATTGTAGAGATGTGTCGCAAGACATGGCTCCTAATGGACTTCCTCCAACTTGATACAAAGTGTCAACCCTGAACCCAAGAGTAAAAGCATCATTGAAATTTCTTTTCCAAACACGTACTTTTCCATCAATAAAAGCCACCTTGAATCCTTTATCTTCTATTGCTGAAATGGACACCAGGTTCTTCTTGAGATCGGGTACATATAGTACTTCTTTCAAGTGAATAGTGTTACCTTCATTCAATTGAAGGTTAACATTCCCTACTCCCTTCACGGGATAGGTGGCATCGTCTCCAAGGCTGATCACCAAATTTGTCTCCTTTTCTATCAGATTAGAGAGGGCTTCCTTGTATCCGGTGAAGTGCCTTGAGGCACCACTATCAATCAACCAATTTCCCAAAGTGTCCGGAGGAGAGGCAGTGGAGAGGGCCGATATAAGATAATACTCTTTTTGCTTATTGTTAACAACATTGGATTCATCATACATGGAGTTCCTTGATTTCTTGGAGGGTCGACCATTTCCTTGATGTCTCGCATTCCTTTTTCCTTTGCCATTGGACATGCCATTCCTTTGATTGTTATTGTTGTTGTTGAAGCTGCCCCTGGAGTTGTTATGATAGTCATCATCTCGAGGTGTATCCCTTTTATTAGGACATGCCCTTGCATAGTGGCCAAACTTATTGCAAACAAAGCACCTGCCCTTCCTTCCTCCCTTAGATCCAGGATTTCCATGGAAGTGACCTTTAGACCAGTGTTGCACTAATCGCGATTTTATCGCGATAAAATTGTAAAATCGCGATTTTTTAAATTTCATGATATAATCGGCCGATAAAAACGAAACTTTTTTTGCCTGATTTTTATGAAAAAATCACGAAAAAAAGAAAAAAAGAAAAAAGAAAAAAGAAAAAAAGAAATAAAAAGAAATAAAAAGAAATA